>JANIHZ010000007.1:2869938-2884118 GCA_027478365.1 Erythroxylum rufum | reverse complement strand
AGATTCAGCCCCTAAGATGTTCGGATTTTGGAGTGAAGTTTGGTGAAGTGGACAGTCCCGAGGTTGTTAGGTCGTAACTTTTTTAATTCTAATCCGAATTGAGCGATTCTAGTGGCGTTGGAATCATTATAAACGAGGGAATATTTTCAAATAGGAATCCAATCAAGTCTTTCAAATTAATTTTTTCCCTTATTTGTGATCGATTCGTGTTCGGTTTTGGGCCCTCTATGCTTTGTGGGTCTGAGAATGTTGGGCCTCAGAGACGGGCTCCAACATTGTTAGAATGTTGGGCCTCAAAGACGGGGTCCAAAAAAAGTTTCAAGTGTCAAGTTTCTTTTTGTACTTTTGCTAAAAGTAGGTTACTGTTTTCTGATAATTGAAAGGTTAAGTCTTGTCCAGATAACTTCGTCATAATCACCTTCTTCGAATTTCCTCTCAATATACAAAGTTTTTCTTCAAAAACCTTCTAAGAGATTTATGTGCTTTTCTTTTTTCCTATACCAATCCCACCTTATAAGTTGTTTTTTCTGCCTTAAAAAAAACCAAAAGATGGTTAATGTTCACAATGGATTACGTAATTTTGTATGTATTTTGATGATATCTTGATCTGTAGGATTCCAAATGAGATGATTTTTAGTTTGAAGTAAACTAGAGATATAGGCCTACAAATTGTCTGAAGAAGTTGAATGCTGATTCTTCTTCTAAGATATTGAATTTTTGGATGGAATCTGTACATAGTACATTGTTTTTGAATGTGAACAACCTGATAATTTTTTAGGCATATCTTCCAAATTACTAAACCAAATTGAGTGATTTTAGTATAAATAGAAAGATAAGATATAGAGGAACACTTTTCTAGAAGAGAGCATGATCAAATTACGTCATTTTCACCTTCTGATTTAACGTGAACAGTAGCTACGAATGGGGTGTCTTGGAAAGATCTGAAGTGATTCAATGAGAAAAGAATAGAGATTTTAATGGTTTTAGTGAGGCATAAACCTAAATATAAATTATACTTAGATGAGTTTTGGATATGAGAATGATTTTGTGATGGAATTGATGGTAAGATACCCGGGATTATCCTGAACATGCATTGTATATATTTCATTTCATTCATGTGCATTATTAAATACTTATGATTGTACAAATTGTGATATTTGTGTATATTGTTTGATATAGAGGAGCAACTGGAACGTCAACCTCCAGACATTGCCAGAACTTCCAGGCATTAGCTTCGGGAGCAAATAGCGAGTAACCTAAACAGTCTCACTCAATTAATTGTTTGATTTTGTTATGTTTGAATTATTAAATGAATGTGATTTGATTGTGTTGATTCCGAATAATGAAGGTCCGATGATTGTGATATGTGAATGTGAAGAACTATGTGTTTTTTTTATATAATTGATTGAAAATGTGAAATGCATTCTATATATGAATGCATAATCAAATAATAGAAGTTGTGACCTGAGTAGCCACAAATCAGAACTTAAAGCTCAACGAGTGAAAAGAGCCTCAAGCTCAGACAGTGACTAAGGGCCTAAGGCCCACTATATAAAATGAGCCCTGTATTCCCATCAGATAAGAGACTGTTATTAATGAGCCCAGTATCCAACTTGGATATGAGACAGTTCAGGCATTCGGTTACAACAATGTAATAATTGGAAAAGTGACTCATGAGCATTGCATATACATTTGGTTAAGTATGTTTGCTGGATTGAAATGTCATAATTGTTTATGCTTAAGTGACAATATGATACATGATCGATTATGTAAAAATGTGATTATTTGTTATATGAAATGACGTGTTGCATAAATTGAGTGAACCATCGATAATGGTTACCTCATTGAGTTCGCAAAACTCACCAAAATTGTAACATTGTCTTTTCAGCACCGAGAGACGACTCTAGCTATTGAGAGGCTCTACCAGCCTTGTAGATTGTGATTGGCAAGAGAATTCATGGCTCAAAGGTCAGTCAGCTGGAATTTTTGGACAGATTAATTAGACTTCGAATATTTTCTTCTTTCATATAGTACTTTTGTTTTAGGTTTTGATGATGTACAGGTACTAAAGGTTGAAAGATACAATGTAGACTTTTAGGTATATGCAATGAAATGAGAAAAAAGTTGGTTTTTAAAATATTGTGATTTTCTTATGATGCTTTACAAGTGAAAAATGATATGATGCCATGTGGAGTGAATGTAGTGATCGATCGTAGCGCGCCATTATCGTAGGATACGTACCGGAATGACCTTTGGGTGTCCCAGTGTGTACCCTGCGGTGAGGGGGGGCTACATGAAATATGGTTGCTACCAAATATGAGATACGAAGGTGGATAGACAAACTATTTTAATATTAAGGTGGATGAAATAGACTTGGCTGACTTCATGCTTATTGTTAAAATATTATGGTATAGGAAAGCATGGGAGTTTATATATAAATTTTTATAGAAATCATTTGAAGATGGTTTAAGGCCATTACAAAATAATAATGATGTAAGGATATTAATAAAATAATTGAAGAGAGAAAACTGAAGAAAATTGAAGTGTGTTAGGATAAAGAGAAGTATCCCAAATTATGCACAATTAATGACTTTATAATAAATACACTTATTGAAGTAATTGAGGATAATGGTCACAGAACTGCACGAAAGCACCTATTGCAATAGCTAATGTAGTAAATGTTTAAGTAGCCATTGAAGCAACCATTTAAGGTCCTATTGGGGAATCTTTTAAATCAATCACTAAAGTTTCCATTGTAACAACAAATGGAGCAACTACTAAAGTAAATATTGAAAATCTATTGAGGCACCCACTAAGGCACTCATTGAGCTACCTAATGATACACTCATTGAGGCACCCCTTAAGATAGCTATTGTAGCAACCATTGAAATAAACCCTAAAACATCTAATAATTTAGAAGACCTAGCATATGACAATTAACATATTTCAGTGAGTTAGGGTATTCAAGTTAAAAAATTGGTGATAATATTTTTTAATATGACATAGAAAAAGAATTACCTTGGATAAGTGTTAAGAATGTTGATTTAACAGATAATGAGATTGAAATTGATGACGTAGATATTGGTAGCCTAGATAGAAGTTTAAATGATGAAAGGAAAAATCTAAATATCCTCACTTTAGTGCTTTAAGTTCAAATGATGACAAAGTTATTCTAAATAATTGAATGTTGTTTTAATTATGTAAACACTTTCAAAAAGGCATTAAGAACATAAGAACCTAAATGTGGTTTGACTATATGTATGTTAAAAATGAAATTTCAGTAGTTACTTTTGAAGTACAAAAAGAAATACATGTAAAGAATAAATCAAGCCTTATATAAAATGGCCATGAATTTCGGATTAAGGCATTTCAAGACACCCATATTTATTGTAGAACATTTGATAGGAAGAATATTGATTATGAGTAGATTGCTAACAAGTAAGGGCATACTTTAGGGACAATCCTAGATGGCAAATTTTAGGATTAGAAGGTTCTATTTTACATTATTACTAAGAAGAAATTTCAAATATTAAAACATATAGACAAAAGAGGTATGTCTTACTTTTTGCTAGTTGGAGATGAAGGAACACAATATGAGAAGTTAAGAGAATATTTCTTGGTAATAATAGAAAGCAAAAAAGATAACTCACTTTATATAGACCTCCTGAAGGTATATTTAATTCATGATATGTGAACAAGTGAAACAAAGGTTTCTCAATGATTGATTACTTATTATATGCATTTATAAGTGTCATTTAAAAATAAGATATAGTAGGTAACTATTTACAACCATTGGAAGGGATGAAAATGATAAAAATATAACCTTCGGCTTAGGTTGTTATTAAAGTTGAGAATAAAGAGAGCTAGAAATGGTTTTTAAGATATAGACTTGATGACATTAGCATTGGTTGCTCATGGGTGTTCTTAAGTAATAGAAAAATTATAAAATGTTAAAAGGCTAAAAGTTATTTTGATTTCAAATGTCACTTATTTTGATGTTGAACTTAATTTGATGTTGAACTTCTTTTATTCATATGCTATAAGGCTTATAGGAATTTTTTAAACATGAATATGTATATTTTGATCATCATTATTGTTTTAGACATTTGTGGTGCAACCTAAAAGAGCAATAAAAACTCCTTATTATCATCAAACATCATATGTAGAGTACAAATTTTGATTGAACTCAATAAGGATATGAAAGAAAAATGAGTTTACTAAAGAGCATGAATAAGGAGGCGTATGACTAATTGCAAAAATATTTAGAAAAGAGATTGTGTACATAAATTTTTTAAAAAATATATAAGAGTGAATTAATATATAATTGAGAAATGTAAGGAACAAATCAATTTTATCTTGTTTAGAGGTCATGAGGAGAGCAATTATGAAAAGATTTCATCCAAAGAAGCAAGGGATGATTATATACTATGTATATATCAAATTGGAGAAGAATAAAAAGGAGGGTATGAATTATTTGGCATATTTGATAGGGTAGAAAATTTTAAGTTGAATACTACATGAATGATCATCATATAATTAACCTCAAAAGGAAGAATTGTCTGTATGATAAGCTAGAATTGACTAGGATACCTTTGTAGCCATGCAATTTTAGCAGTCATTTAAGAGACAGTAGATCCAGATGTTTATGTATATAAATACTATACTAAGGAGACATACAAGAGTTGTTATCGTATATTGAAATTCCAATAATAGCACTAACATAATCCAACATAAGATCATCAAACCTAAATCCTAATCAAGTTTACTATCATCTCCCATATATTCATTATAAACTATTAACATGTTCTCTTCTCTTAAGTTATTTTTGACATCTACACTTATGGTAGTAAATGTTTCATTATACTACTGAAAAAATGCAACATGCTTTTCCCCGTCATAAATAATGAAGTAGTTATTAGTTTATTAACAATGCTCTTTTCAAAAAATAATTGAACAATATATAAAGTTTTACCTCATATTTTAAACATCCAAAGAACCTTCTTCCAGAATTCTTTGTTGTTTAAGAAGCATACTTGTAGTATGCATTATGTTAAGTTGTTGTTTTGTATTTATTTAGTATATAAATCTCTCATACGTGTTGAAATTATTATTCAAAATTAATGGGATTATCTCTTAATTGTTTTCAAATGATTTTCAATACTTTAGAGATCAATTTGAATCAAAAAGATGCAAAAGAAACAAAGAAAATATGAAATTTCAGATTGGCAGCAAATTCAGTGACTAAGCGTGGGCACGTGCAAGGTTGGAAAAAATCTACAGATTTGCTTCCAAATTCAAATATGATTCATTTGAGATTTTCGTAATCTTGGAAGATCAAATTGCTGGAGATTTGCAATCTGAACATGTGGGAGATGTGATTTGCAAAAGATGATGGAAAAAGAAAGGATCGAAAAGGCAAAAAAAGAAGAAAAATGTTACTGTTCACGTTATCCCTTAAGTTAGCATAGTTTTAGAATTTTCGGCAGTATTTTTATTTCAGTTCAGATCAGTTTTCGCTTCTGCACTTTTCTTCTAGGAATTTTCACATTCTTTAGGAAAAGACTAGGGATGGAGACTATGTGTTTTGTTATTTCTTTGATTTTCACTTTCGTTATGAGTAGCTAAATCCCTTTTCTTGGTTGAGGGAACCATGTTATCATCTATTATGTGTGAGGTATTTCAATAAAGTTTGTTTTGTTGATGAATATTGAGTGTCTTCCGAATTACTTTTTCTAATTGAATTGATTGATTTCTAGGTATGGAACTAAGAATTGATTTGTTTAATAGCTAGATTAATTAAATATGACGTTCAATTGTGTTAATCACAAGTAGCAATTAGGATTACCTTCTTTACGTTAGAGTGGAAAATTCTATAAAGATACTCATCTTGATTAAATGCATGTCGTACATGTGTTATCTTGTTCATTTATTTCTTAGTTCTTAAAGCTATTACTTAATTGAAATTACGATCGTTTCTTGGTTGTTGATTGATAAGAATGTTTAGAATACATATTTCTATTCATTTATACTTAAGAGAAAACATCACCCAATAAATGTTTATTGATAAACTGAATTTTATATTAAGGATCCATTTTACTGTGATAACATCGATGACCCGAAACTAAGATTTGTCTATTAAATTTTCAGATCTAATTACTTTTGTTAATTTCTGATTTTGTTATTTCTAATTTCTTAAAATACGTGAACCAAAGCCCCCTATTTGTTTTAGTTTTAAACTCACTAACCTTTACCGTTAAAAATTTCTCGCGGGAACAATCCTACTTTCTACTACTACATTATTTTGTATTGATGGAAGTTGGTTTCTTTTTAAATTTAGTTGCAGGCGACAGCGGTACCACATTAATATGTTATTTCACTCTTACAATTATGGTTGTAGATAATTTCATAGAACAATACCTAACGACCCCATATTTAATACTTATAATATATACTTGAAAGGAAAAAAAAATAAATATTTTAAGGCCTAAAAAGCAAAAATGAGATCAGAAATGCCATTAGAGATATATTCCAATGGTAGAAATTTCAATTTGAATTGTGTTCTCTACAAAGATTAGCAGCAATTGGCTACATCAAGCTATATGCTTCTTCGCTTGCATCAATTCTCCATGTTTTCATATATTAATGACAATTCGTACTTTAATTATCATGTTTTTAATCTAATGCTCATATTCAGAAAAAAAATTCATAAATATTGACAAGTGATGGCATAGGAATCACTTTCATTATACTTTATATGGATCAATAATGTGAGTTCCTCAAAGTGGAGTTAATGCATAAAATTGAATAAAAAGATCATAAATAAATGCAGCATGGAAAATAATAGAAAACCATATACTTAATCATGAGTTATTTCACAAGAAAAACTCTTTTAGTACATTCGTATCAAAAACTTGTCATGTTGTATGTTACGTGAAACAACTAAGACAAGTGTTGTGCTTTGTAACGCCTTAACAACTCAGACAACTTTAGAGTTAGACAGTATCGGTTTTCTATTCTTATAAAAGGTTTAGTGCAATTAATTTTAAATTATATATTATATTAATTTTTTATACTGGCGTGATAATTACCTGAATGACATGTTAACGTGATAATGACGTTGCACGTCGCTGGGGTATTGTGAACTTGCAATAACATATGTGCCATTACGTGCTAACTTGCTGACGTACCATTTATATAACTTTCATATTAACTCGCAAGTCAACATTATGCTGGTCATGATATGATTATACTTGTGCTATCTGGGTTAAGGAAAAGGAACTTAATTGGAAAAGGATTGAAATAGGTAAATTGAAAATTTTACTGAGATATGCAATATAATGGAAAGGCCATATATGTCATTATCCTAATACAATTAGGTGTCAAATGCAAAATTTTTCTATTATCACCGGCAATAATTAAAAAACTCAAATGATTCGGTTAAATTTTGAACCGTCTAATTTTTTGAGTTGATTTCTAGTTTTTCAAGTCAATTTACTTTAATAACTTTTGCTGTTAAAAACTGATCAATTTATTAATTAATTGTTCAATTTTTATTAATTAATAAGTTTTTATAAGCTAAAATAAAAAATTAATTTTTATTTAACAATCTCTATTTTTAATTAAACTTCAAATTCTTCGATTGTTAAAGAAAATCTCATTCAATTATATTTCAAATTTTTTAATTTCATTCAATTTTTAACTGGTTTTGTGACGGTTTAATATCGGTTGAATATTTTAAACTTTAATTCTCTTGTCTTATCGATTTATCTTTCGGTCCAATTTTTAAAAATTGATAATTAGATAAATTCTACTATATTAAGTCAATCAATTAGATAGCAACTAATGTTTTAAAAACTGAACCAAAAGTTAAACCAATAAAACAACAAGATATAAGTTTAAAAAGTTCAACGGGTATTAGATTGTTATAAAATTGTCTAAAGATTAAATAAAATTAAAGAATTTAAAAAATAATTAAAAGATAATATATTTATTTATTGAAAAGTTTAAAGTTTAATTAAAAAAATTGTTAAATAAAATAGGTTAAATAACAGTTAAGCAAAAGTAGGTTACATGGGAATAAACAAACTAACAGAAAAGTGAGAAAATCAAAGCATGTATCATGTCTCTCTACTTAAGTATTTCCGACTTCAGTTCTTGCCCCTAAATATACAGATACAGGAATAAATATAATGATTTTTTTGATAGTTATTTCCCATCAAAGCATGCAAATAAGAATCCCCACCGCAGTGACGGAGGACGAGGAGGGTGGATGTTTATTTTCACACTATAAACATGAACAAGAAAGGTACTGCCCAGTCTTTAAAGTGGCATGGATCGTCCTCATGTCACGACTCACGAGTCACTGTGCTTCCCTGTCATGTCTGATGGATATTACTTGTTTTCACTGTTGAAATTTCTGTTCCTAACTTTCTGTCCCATCCACCAATATTCCTAAAGGAATGTGGGACACCATGTTGCTTCTGCACCCAATCAACTACCACTCTCTTTTTTACTCACTCTCTCTTTTCCTTTTTTCACTAATCTTCCTCACTGTTCTCGTTAATAACAAGGTGCAGAGAAGATAGATGGAGAAATCTCTATCCACATGTAAATCAAATCTTCAAAAAAGACACAGAGTTAAGTATTGATACTGCTTGAATCAAATTGCACCACTACGCAATACTGGTGATAGTGAACTCATGACAGTACTGTATTTTAGTGGGGAAACAATATTGATACTGCTTTCATGAAGGTCTTGTTATGTATCCCTTTTGGCTTCACCAAATGAAGTGTTGTTTTCTCCAGACCAATCGAACATACTGAATGGGTCCATAGTCTCTTTCTGATCATCATCTCTACTGAATCCTTGTGTGAACAAATGGTCAAGAGGATTCGTATATATCTCCCCCAGATCAGCAAAGAAATCTTCCGACTGGCTAGATTCTTGCAGCGTAGGCCTGTAACTGTGTTGAAACTCTTCACCCAATGCATTCTCATCCATCTCCATTTGCTTCTGACAGTCCCCATACTCCTCTTTTATCGGTGCACTTGTAGTTGATGAGGTACCTGCAACTGTGGTAGGAGACAAAGTATCGTTGCTTGTCTCCTTTTGCTCTTCCTTTGCGTTTGCTGTCTTCTGTTTCTGAGAGCTCGGTGAAGTAGTCTTTGAATTATCAGTATTATTGCTCTTTGTTGGCTGTGATCTTGTTGAGCCTGCAAGTGCACTCCTTTGAGTTGGCCATGGATGGTTGTGCTCCGACGTGTAAGTTATTACTAGCATGTTAGGATCCGTTCGGCTACGCTCTACTTGTTTCCTTGCAGAACAACCCTTGGAACTGCTGCATCTATAATAACCCCTGCGAGATGTTGACAGATGACCGGTTGGCAATGCTAAACAATCCGATACCAGATTAAGCAATGTTTGACATTCTACAGTTCGAGGGTAGAAGAGAATTATATGAAAATAGAATCAAGAAAAAAGTGGACTTTACCATTCGATGTTTATAATAATATGTTTGTCAGAGAATGTGGAACGTAAGCTAATGAGATATTTTGTTTCTCGTTTCAGTTACTAAGGAAGGAAGCTTTGAGCAATAATACAATCATTCATCACCGTGCTGATATGAGCAATTATTACACATGCACTTGATACTTATTACAGGAAAAGCAGATGAACCATTGTTCATTCTTGGTTGATTAGTGTCTTAGGATGCTTTATGGTCTACAAATGACGATATATGTTCAGTCACCTTGGATAAGGAGAACCTTTGATTGGCTTCTGACCGTACTTTCTCCATGCCCACAAATCAGATGGAACTACTTCTCCACTTGGTCTACTATTTGCAGCTGCTGGTGCTGGAATGCATACCACCTTCTTTGCCTGGCTCTTCCTGTAGTTATTGTAGTCCAATGAACTTAGCTTTCCAGTTGTCTTTTCAACAATTCAAGATTGATTCAAGAATAAGAAGAACAGCCTGAATTTAATGAAGAAGATCACGATGATCGACACTGGACAATATTTCTTATAGTTCTATAGATTAAAGTATACTTATACTTTCCTAGAGCTACTCCTATATATCAAATCAATTGCCATTTTTAGGCAGAAACATCTCAAATAATTCGGCATGCTTTGTTCAGAAAAGATAAAAGTTGTGAATAGATTCAGAATTCAGGTGGGTAAGTAAGAAAAAAAGTAGCTTCATATAAGTACATGAAAGCGAAGTCCGGGAATGCTATTACAACACCAATTGGACCATCTTTCCAAGGCTGATTAAAACCAATTAAAAAAAAAAAAGGATTTAGGATTTGCCGTGTACTTTGTACAGATGCTTAAAACCTAATATAACGAATATCTTAATTTAAAGAATGGTAATTACGCAGTTTAGACTACAAAGTCAATACCAAACTGGAAACCCTAATTATCAGATGTTCGTTACCATGCTTGTGTAACCAATTTGAGTTTCTAAAAAATTTCATTGGTCCAGCATGCTCGTGATGATCAGTTTCTTCTATTAATGAGGTAATAAAAATGAAAAAAATAAATAAAAGGAAGTTGCATTAAAATCAAAGCCAAAGCATATTAAAGTCATGGAAGCAAGTGAGATGAAACTAAACTAATAATTAACATCCAATACCTTCTCTTGATTCCCAGATTTTGTGGAGATGAGATCTGCACTTGCCCGGTTTTCTCCATCAAGCAACTTTTTGAGCTACTACCATTAATCATGTCGGTTGAAATCACAGCAGACGGCTTGAAACCCCTCGGCGAAGAAACATCGGTCATAACCGAAGAATCGCAGGGAGAAACAGGCACCTTAGTTTGATCACTGGGAGAGATCTGAATCCTTGAGAATATGTTGCAGGGATTATTATTGGTCTCCTCATCAAAAACCTTATGAGCAAGAATATTACCACTGTTTGCACCACAAAAACTACCTCTGGTGCCATCGACACTAATACTAAGCATATCTGTCGAATTTGGGCTCCCAAAATAGCTTGAGCTGGCCTCGTTAAGCTCGTGAAGAAGCGGATCTCTTGTTTCGCAAAAAGGGTCGCCGAAAACATCCTCTCTGTATCCACCTTCGTTGGTGTTTGGTAGAAAATTGACATGATCGGACACAAAGTCCCAGCTGGAAACAGAAGGATCAGGTTGCGCAAGAGCTCCCCCACTACCTCGAACTATGTCAGTCAAGTCACCTTGACAGTTCTTCATCCCTAGGTCAAAAAACTTGCTGATGCTACTGATACAAAACGCTAGTAAGATATTGAAGAAGAAGAAGAAGAAGACAGAATCATTTTAAAACTCTGGATTAACTCTAGTTTGGTGTCTGTTTCTCAGCAATGTAAAGATGGCATGCAAAATAGATTTTTTGCTTTGATCTATTGATTTTTAGGGTAAAAAAACACAATATTTTCTCCCTGAAGTTTGAATGTTAAGAGGGTGTTGTGGTGGTGTTTTTGCTCACTTCTTGCCAAGACAAAACAAAAGAAGTTCATCAAGGAGAAAGAAAAGAATGGTGGAGAGTCGCTGACTTTTCATACAAAACAGCTTCTCTACTTGTACACGCAACACACTAACAAAAGAGAGAGGAAAACGAAAAATCGAAGTGAGAATAAAGTAATAATGTAGAGGTTTAGGCAACTGTTTAATGTTTTATAATTAAGATAAGTGTATGTATTGTCTATGAGTTTGGTCTACTTCTCTCTCTTCTTTTATGTAAGAAGTTGGGGAAAATATGGCCTAGAAATGACTTTGGCCTAAAAAGATATTTTCCCGAGAAAACAAGTGATGGGAAAGCAAAGATGCGGCACGCAGCCGCATTTCTCGGAAAATAACATTTCAATCAAACAAACTCCTTCCATCCCCTCCCCTCCCTGTTTCCAATTGAATACCCAATTTGTATATGGCACGTATTAGAATCCCATCTCACCTGTTGGTATTGATATAATGTAGGCTTAAATGCAATTTACTATATAAACCCATTCATGACATTGTGTGTGAGTGTGTAATAGGTATAAGTATGGATCAAATAATCCAACCAAAGTGTTTCTATATGCTCAGCAATTATAGTTAAAGTGAATATATATGCAAAATTGGCAGACAATTAATGTCTTATGTTCCCTCGATCATTGTTTGTATCTTATCTCCTCCCCCCCACAAAAACAAGAAAACAAAATAGAACTGGGATTCTCTGAGTATTATATACAGAGAGGCACCGAGAATCCGCCATGTGAGACTCCCTCGTATTTTAATCACTGCCACATTAAAATATGACAGCCGAATCATGACTCGTTAACATGCCAACCTTAATTAGCTCTTTGGCTCTGTCCTGCGCCAACGCTGACGATTGCCTGTGTCTGGTGATTTAGTTATATATGAAGAATTGGAATGCCTTAATTAATTTTATTCTCGGCCATTTGTTACATATATATGCACGTCAGGGAGACATCTAACACTCTTCATCGTCAGCCGTCTACCGGCCAACTTCACCAGTCGCTTTACCTGTGGCCATCTGTCCATAAGGACGGCTAGGATTTGATCCCACCTGTAGCCTCTTTTATTTTTTCTTTTCTGTTGATTGCTCTCGTTCTAAGCAGAATTGTTTTATCAATTAGATGTAGTCAAATTCGTTTTTCGCATTCATTATCCAGAAGAATCCGAATATTGTTCCTAAATGAGGACCTCCCTCCTTTTTGTCCCTAGTGCCAAACATAATCAAATGAAGCTTAGCTTGATAGCCCTGGCGCATGCAACTAGCTAGTGTCCTACTTTGACCCACTTAATTAGCTAGGGTTTCAATTCTCAACTACTGATCTCTGTGCGTATTGGAAAGTGACTAGAGGGCTGGAATTCAGAAGTTTTAGCTTACGATCACTGACCTTCCTATGATTTTCTAAGTAAGATCCCAGTGTAAATTACATCCAGTTGACTTCTTACTATATATGCTGGTGACCAGAAGTATAAGTGAGCACTGGTCATGCATGGAGTTAATTTTTCTCTTCATGCTATAAGTTGAATTTACATATTACCAAGCTTCCAATATTTAAACCAGTGTTTTTAAGAAGTGGGTTATCGGTGATACTATTTATTAGTTATTGCAGTATTTAAAAAGGAATTAAGGCACACAAAAAAAATTAAGGCAATGCGACTCGGCTTCTAGGTTTGAAAGCCTGGCTACAGTGGGATTCAACACATGCCCTCAAGTTTCGGAACTTCACAAAAGTGACCAATAGTAGCAATGGCCTAGTGTTGCTGTGGCCGAATTTGGACTGTTGATGGACATGGATCCCAAGTAAAATGCACACAGTAAAATTCAGGTAAAAGTAACTGATTGGACGACATTAAAGCTTGACTCTTCTACAGTGGAATGGTTTGCGGGCGAAATTAATAATGATTCTGTAGTAGTCCCTATCATCTTGAGTTGGAAGAAGGAAACTTTTAGTTTGACGGTCCAAGAGCATATCACAGCGCACGATTCAAATGAAAAATTCCGACTAAATGTATGAGAAAAGAGGTTTGTTTTAGCGGCTTCTTCAATTATGAGATTATCATAATTTGATCATTCCAAATTATGAGGTTACCTTAAGATATTGGAATCGATTCTACACTACACATTGGTAACTGCTAAACTATCATCAATGCATGTGGTTAAATTAAGTGTTTTCTTGACTTACTGTGGCCTTGGTTAGTGTGGCACATGGTGCATATCCCATGTGGTAACTTTACCTCCAATGAGAACAACTTCAAACCTTTTAGCCCTTTAATTAGGGGATCATGTAGAGATTCCCAATCCCAAATGCATATCCAATTCAAGCTTTATATGTTTTTTTTTTCCTCCTCCTGTTGCCTTCTTTTGTGAACATATAAATATGGATAAAACATACAAATCTCTGTCATTGTTTTATTCATTTGAAAGATTCTTTTACTCTTTAAATAATTTAAAAGAATTTTACGATATTAAAGAAGAACTTTATTTTATTAAATTTCTATCAAATTATTTTAAATTCCTCACCAGAGTCAAGTCAGAGCAGTATTAAATTAATGTTCATTTATATTAATTACTAAATAAAATATATTTATCATATCCATTATAACTAAAAATTTATTAATAATTGACAACTATTTTAGTAAAATTGATTAATTTTATGTAAATTGGATATAAATAATAAATTTATCTTGT
>JANIHZ010000007.1:2841848-2858707 GCA_027478365.1 Erythroxylum rufum | reverse complement strand
TGTCGTTATATTTTACTAAACTTTTAAAAATAAATTTCCAAAATTTAAAATGTAATAATTTTTTATAATTTTAAAAATTAAAGAATTTTTTAAAGTTTTTTCAACCTCATGGACCTTTCATATTTTTAATCCTAAAGAAATTTACTAGAAATATTCCCCTTTCTCTCAATGGCTAATCTGCCTACCACTATAAGAATAAAAAAGTTCCTTCCTTCTATTACAAGCACCCCCGCTACTCTCTCTTTGCCCGATTAGGTTTGTTTTATTATTTACACCTCTTTCTCAGCTAGACAAAACTACCTTGCTGCTCCTCCTTATTAGAAAAGGGTAGAAAAGATAAGAGGAATGAAGAGTTTAGTTATTAATTATAAGCCCCTAAATCACTTCCTACAAGATGACAAGTTTATATTTTTATTTCTATAGTTATTAATTTCCTTATAAAGTGATCTCAAGTTTCATTTCATCTTGGACTACTAAAATGCATTAATTTTTTATCATCACAAAAAATAAGAATTTCATACTACTAAATAAGTATTATAACTAAATCATTCGATGAGTTATTTAAGTGATATTCATGTATTCAACTTCTCCAAAGATATTGATATTTTTGGATTTTAACAAAAAGCTCTTCAATTAATATTCCAACACAGTTAGGTATGTCTTTAAGTAATTAATTCAACCTGTCCCATCACTATAAAAGGTTACTAATATTTGTATCTTAAATTCCAAAATTTTAGTTCTAAGTACACTTTTAGTAGTCCAGTAATGGAATTTTAAGATGGCTAAGATAGATGATGTCCGAGTGGTAGCATTATGCTGATTGGACAATAAACTTTCAATTAAATTTTAGTAAGTAAAATTTCTATTATGATCTTTTAGATAATACTTTTTTTTGGGTAAATCTTTGATTGATGTTGAACGGAATTTTTTAATTTATAAGTTATTTTTAATGTTTTTATTTATTATAATTTCTTAATATTAAAAATCAAAGTGGTATAAGAATTATTATGCAATTAAAATTATGATGAAATGACATTTATAGTATTTAAACTGCAATTAGGTATTTTTAAAAATTATTTATAGTTTTATCAATATAATATATTGAAAGAAATAAAAATAGTACACATTTTGTTTCTTTTTTTATATAAAACTTAATTGATTTTATAAATTAAGATATGAAAATACTTAAATAAAAATGTGGTATTTATTATATAATAAGTTCATTGAAGTAGTCTAATTGTTAGGATTCTAAATAGAATATTACTTTTGTGTCTACATATGTCCTAATTATGATAGTTGTATAATTGATCTTTAAACTAGAGATTACCAAAGTATCTCATATGAGAATTATTATATTTTGGTGCTACTTATGATCTATTTTATTGAGAGTAACTCAACTGATAGTATTTGGATATAGTATAAACTTTATGAAGTTAATAGAATAAGTTAATAAAAGATTCACTACTTTAAAGTATGGGATAAGCAATTATAAAGTTCCCAACCTTTTAGGATTTTTTCAATCTAGTGCCCAAGCTTGAGCACTTTAGGATTGATTAATTACTAATTTGTAAGAGTGAAAATAATTAGATTTAAATAGAGTACACATTAATATCATAATCTATGTCCAATTGAAAGTTTAGATGATGAAACGATTAAATTATGATTACAACCATGTATCGATAGGTTAACTCAAACCTTTTTAATATTTATAATATTTGGGTGATTATGATATGTTGCTAGACATTAATTTTGATCTCAGATTCTAAATTATTTAATTAAAGAATTAAATATAAATAAAAAAGTTTTAATTTAGTTAATTCTAATTATGAATTATTTAAGAAAATTGACAATTAAGCTAAGAAAAACAATATGGATATGGTGCTACATGGAGCATCAAGTAAAAAATATAAGCCTAATTAAAGAGATTAAGAAAATTCATGAGTTTCAAAATCATCTTAATGAAGAACAAGTAAATGGAATAAGATCAAAGAAGATTTAAAACTTTCAAATGTAAACAAAGAATTATAATCATTTATTTATAGTTACTATGATGATTTTAATACTTAAGGGAGCTCCATATGTATAAATGTTTTCATTATAATAAAAATTATAATTTCAATCTTTAGAAAATCTTATTGATTCTTAAAACCAATTTTAGGTACTTTTGAGTATTTTTATCAAGTTTTTGTCAAAGAATTAGAGTCTGATACTTCAGTTAACTTGATTGTTTTAGAAATTGGTATGGCTTGTTTGAAAAAATGATTCCAGCACATATTAGGCAATATATATGGGTTTAGGTCAACCTAACAAATGTTTTATTAGTTTTAGGTTTGATTATAAAGCCTCTCAAGGGATTTATAGAGGGGATAAGTCAACCAAACTTTTGTTTTTGAGAAATATAATGTTGAACTTTTATTCCGTGGTAACATCAATCGACTTATAAAGGAGATAGGTTGATCAAACTAGGTTTTCAAGCCTTCATCAACCAAATATGTGACTTGAATTCGTGAAATGATTATTTCAAAATAAACAATACATTATGTTAGGTAAATTTTAAGACATTTGTCAATCGATGTTAGAAATAGGTTAACCGAACTACTAAAAGCTAATCATTATATCAATTAGTTTTTATAAGTAACAGACATTCGAGTGAGGTATAAGTATAAATATCTCATAAGTTAGTTCTTATATAAGTTTATGATATTTTAAAGATACAATAACATAATTGAGAGAGCTTTTTGAGCATTGAAACTTTAAACATTCATTGTTAATTTGTTTTTTAGCCCTAGAGTAATAGACTAAGTTAAAAAGGAAATTTTGATTTGTAATTTAGTTAGGGGATATTTATAATGTTTTTTTTAGTTGTTAAATATTCTTCTTTGCTCAAGTTCATATACATATACCTTGAGCAAAGAAGAGTTATACAAGGTTTCCTTAACCCTTAAAAGAAGATAGTGGAAAGTTCTTAACAAAATTTTAGGAGTGGGCATAAGAAAGGATTAAAATTTGGGGAATGAAAAATTCTCAATGCTCGCATTATTGTTACAAACAACTTTGCTTTGATACAACATATGCGTTTTCTCTGATTACATCGTTGTTCCAATGGGGTGTTGTCGTTTTATTATTGGTGTTTGTTGTAAGAGACTAAGGAGAGTTATGATCCTCTCTAATAGCTATTCTTCAATCCTAATTTATCAATACAATTTTTTAATTTAAAAAATTTAATAAAATTATAACTATATAATTTGTACAAATAATCAAACTATAAAGGACACAATAAAAAGTACTTTTATTATATAGATAGTAACAACTAGACATTAAATTCAAAAACATTCCATGTTTTGTTAAATAATGTGAGTATAACTAGTCAATGGAAAAGACCATTACTTCGAGAAGAAATCGAAGTAAAATTCTACGAAATTAGGGTTAATTTTATATTTGAAAGTTTATTCATTATATAGTCTTTGTTTTATTACAGGGTTAAATTCACTGGATGCTCCTATGGTTTGACATATTATCAACAGATCCCCTAACTTTTAAAAACTATCAATAATTCTCCTATAGTTTTAGTTTTATATTGCTCGTCCCTTATACCATTAGCTTTCTTTTAAAACTCTTAACTACATACTTCGAATCGACATCATTTTTATTATATGTCATTACATGTGGCAATACACAACACGATTTTGGAGTTTGTAGTTAGGATTTGTAACAAAAGTTGACGGTAGGGTGACAATGATCTAAAACAAAAAATGTTGAGGTTATTAATAGTTTTTAAAAATCAATGTTACATTGATAATATACAAAACCATATGGGATTTAACAAAGTTTAACCTTTATTGTAATTAGGTTATAATTACAATATGTTTTATAGTTATTAGCTAGTTTCTTATTTAGATTAAGAATTGTTATATGGTTAATTATAATATAATTTGGAGAAGCCCTAAAGATGATACTTTCTTGTGACATTAGGAATTTGAATTGAGATAGGATGCCTATAGTCCTACTTGAAGTATTCTAGTAAAGTCATAGTTAAAATAGAATTATTATTTAGTTGACTTATTGAATAAGTTTCATTGGAGTTCCAACTCAAATAATATTATTATTTAATGGTTTAATTTAAGTATAAATCTTTGTTACAATTTTAATTATATGTTACTATTACATTATCTATATTAATCCTATATAAAAGGGATGCAAGTAATCAATAAATACATATTTGAGATTTGAGTTGCAAAATATTAGGAGTCGTGAGTTATTTCTCTTATTCTTCATTCAACTTTAAAATTTATCAAATAATTCTTTCTTTATAGCGATCAAAACACTTCATAAACTCAGTTATTGATTCTTCATTATCAATATGTTAGTTCCTTAAAAATATAATTTAAATTTTTTTGGTAAGATCTCAATCTTATTTGTGAATTCTTTAAATTTTATTTTTAGGTGGATTTACATCACTAAATAAGAAATACGTTTAAATACAATGTAAATGACAATAATATGCCTAAATTGTACAAATTGTTACAAAATTTTAAAAAATAAATAATATATTTGTATAATTCTAAGCATTTCAGATTAGAACTCATAATGACTAATCATTTACTAAAAAGAAATAATCATATCTAAATATTAAAATATTGAATATAGTTAAAAAGCTTTTCATTGCTAAAGTTCGAACTTTTTTAAAAGTTAAAGAATTGAGTGGATGAAATATGATAGTAGAAAGTATGGCTTACAATAGACTCGAAAAGTCTTTATCTATCCTCTAAACAAGGAGAGTTAATGTGTACAATATAAAAAAATGTTAAACATTTTAACTATTGGCATAAAGCTTACGTAAGTATGTCCGTTCTCTAATATAATCTCCTTATGACATTCAAGTTGCATTTGATTTTGCTTCAGACTTCCTCTCTTAGTAAGTATGTCCGTTCTCTAATATAATCTCCTTATGACATTCAAGTTGCATTTGATGTTGCTTCAGACTTCCTCTCTTAGTAATCTATATTAAAAACAACTTTTTCTCCTATTGGTAAAGGACTCCAAGGGGGCTACACTAGAATAGGCAATGGGTCGAGTCACTTGGCTATCTAGAATATAAAGACCCTCTGATTTAAGTCATTTACCAATAATCTTCTTTGCCATAAAATCCTAAAAAAAACAATGATTAGTATTAATGAGATATGGCAATTTAAGGAACGATTGAGTTTACTCACATATAGTAAATTAAATGAGAATCTAGATAAATGTAAGATAGAAGATAATGAAAATAATGGAGCGAGTTTAATAGTGCCATAGCCAATATTAGAGGAACTAGATCGTTCTGCTAAGGTAACATGGATGGAGATAAGTAATTTTAGAAAGTAGAAAAAAGATTGGGATTACATGTCATGTGATTTAAGGCACTAGAATTAATAACCCATTGGGGGGAAGAAGAAAGAAGACATGTAGGTGCGTTATTTAAATTAGCAATAACAGAGATAGGGTGACATCAATTTTTCAATGCTTTTGGTACTGAGTGAATTTTACTAATTCATCTACAAAAACTATAATTGTCTTCTCAGCTGATGAACTATATGGCGTAGTAGTAGCAACTATATGATCTGAGTGAGTCTTTTTTTTATAGCTTTAGATAAGAATATTTGATGTGACCTATTTTATGACAATATTCATAGATGATTCCTCCTATATCTTGATTCCAATTTTCTATTTGTCCTTTGTTAGTATTCCAATGGGATGATTTTCCATAGTCATAACTAATAAGAGTAGATTATAGTTTTTTTAGGTGATTAAGTGTGTTTTTAAGTGTTTTCTTAGATAATTATCATGTGTATAAGCTTAGAATTCTGTTATTGTTAGTGTTTGTATGTGCTCTAAGTGTTTAATTGATTTAGAGCAAGAATTTGATCTTAATTTTATGTTTCAAGAGGTGCTTGATGTGTTTGTGAGTTTATAGAAACAAGAATGTGAAGAAAAGAGGAGGTTTTGGATGCATGCAGGCATGGCACGTGCCTATGCACGATCATGATAGGTGAAGAACAATCTATGAGTATGGAGCTTCTGTCACGATCATGACAAAGGTTTGGAAACTATTTAGGTCACAATCGTGCATGGTCTTTCCAGCTCAAGAGATTTTTCAACTTTTGATGTTTCAAGTCTTTTTGGAACCTAATTAAATGGGAGAAGCCTAGAAATAACCCTAGAAGCCTTATACACTATTAAAGAACAAGAAAAGCACAAAAAAAAGGCAACAACCACTAGATTAAAAAAAGATCAAGAGGAGACATCGAGAGAGCTTCAAATAATTTCAAATTTCCAGATCAAGACTCCAACTAAATTTTCCTTCTTTTCACTTTATTTTTGTCATTTTCTTGGATGTTTATTTGGATTTTAATGATGTTAAACATGATTTTTGTTGAATTTGATACACCTATCAATGCTTTAATATAATGATTATGCTTATAGTTAGTAATAAATTGAGAGAATGAATCAAGTTATATGTGTTAAGGTGCGCAACGAGAGTTGGTAGCTTAGTATACCTATAATTATCAGATTAATTAACAACTAAAGAGAGATATGAATTGTGAAATTAATTATCCTTAGGATTGCTTTAGTTCTAATTGAAAAGTTATGAGTAGTTTTGTGAATTGACGATTACAATATTATCTTTTTGGATTCAGTTAGGATTACTTGATTAGATCTTCAGAGGGGTTAATCAAAACCTTATGATATCTAGGATCAAGCATAATTGAATCAATAAGATAAAGGGAAAACAAAACAAGGGTAAAATAATTCCTAAGTCTCCAAACTTCGATTAACCTTATTTTTATGGGCAACTCAATTATTTACTTGTTTTGTTTTATTAGTTGTTTCAATTTCAGTTATTTATTTAAATTCAAATCAATCTTTAATATCTTAGACAAAGTTTTATTCAAGTTTTTAGGTGTCTAAGTGGTCCTTGTGAGAATGATACCTTTTGTATTATAAGTTAAAATTTGTATATTTGCGATATTGAAAGTTTTCATTATAAAACTTATTAACAAAAGCATTAGAGGCCTAAGTGGTAGAAGCAACAAATACGCTAGTGTCTATAAAGAGTATTCTACTAAAGAACGCAAGGAGGAAATTTCAGTGCTAGAAAGAATATGAGCCTCAGCAATCTCGAACTGTAAGTTAAGTCTAGATAAAAACTCTTGATTTCCATCTACATTTGTTGGGCTTATTGGACTTTAATATCAGGGATAAATGATAACAAAATATTTAATTATTTATAGATCTTTTGAAATTTAAAAAATAAGCTTGAAGGGATTGGTCTTGTTATTCAGCCTGATAAAATCCTTTACACACTTCATAAATTTGAGAAATATTTCCTTTTACAAAAAACAAAAATTCCAAATAACTTATTAATTCTTTGACATACTCATAATGTGTAAGAATAATCGGGCATCATCTGTTAGGCCCCAACATATACCCTAGAACTATTATAGTATTTCTTGGGTGTATTAAGAAGTGAACATAATGAATTAAGCTCATCTAAGCATAGTAAGAGACGTAATAGTACTTAATGTGAAAGACATGGGTAAATGGGTAATTTGTTCATTTATGCATGAACATACTTTTGTAATGTGGCCATATCTTGGTCTTTAGACTTCTAAATTGGATAATTCCATTATAAAATTGAGACATAGGGGAATGAAATTAATTGATAATATTGTATGCCAATGTGGGAAGTAAAAGAAAAAGAAGGACCAATATGCAATTTTTCTAAAGTTAACACATGGACCAATTGGATTAAGGCATGTGTGACCAATAATAATAAAGCATGTGTGCCCAATAGGAATTAAGCATATATGTAAGTCTTGAAAGTTATGGAATGGGGATATGGAGAGGGGAGATGCATGACATTTTGTGGGTTCTAAGTTCAGATTTTTCTCCTCTCCATTTCACCTTTTTCATCCCACCATTTTTAATGTAAGAAATCAAGCCAATCTTAGGTGGAAATCAAGGTAAAAGTTACGGATTTTCTCATCACCTTTATCTCTTCTTACTTTTCTTATGAAGGAAAGAAAATATAAAGATGGAAGTGGGATTGAGAGGTATATTTTTGATGTTATTAGTTGGTGAATCAAGCAAAGCCAAAGAGGAAGGGAAGGAAAGGCAATAAAAGACCTACTTTGTCAATTTTCAGGTTTGGGACTTCACTTAGTTGATTTATGTATTTGTGTATGATTGAATGGATATAAAGATTTGTTTGGATGTGGAATTGTTACTGGGATGTTGCTTTGGTGCTTTTTTGGTGTTACTTTACATGAACTTAGTTGTATATGACAAGAGAGTATAGTGTAGTGGAATTATGTCTAGGTTTGTTTGAGTCAGTCACATTGTTTGAGTCATAAATCAGCCTACAGAAATCCAAATTGTGTGATTTTAGTTACATATGAAACCTAATACATAGAGCCAAATACCTCTAGAAGGGACTCTGACTTAATTCTGGCTCTATGACCTTGGAAGTTGAGATTAAAAGAAAAGGTGACCTAATGCTACCCCTGTTTTGGAGCATCTTATGATATTTTCCTTATATCTCATGATTTAGAAGTCCAAATCGTATGATTGTTAGTGATATAATTAGACATAGAGGAAAATTGTCTAGAAGACCTCGAAATCTAGTTCTAAATTTTTCTATATTCATATTAAGGAACAACTAGTGGTATGAATGGAGAGAGTGTCTGTCATGACCGTGACATTGTTTTTTTTTCAATTTTTATCGAATATTTTTGAATGTGTATGAGACCTTTCAAACACCTCAAAATAAATGACATAGGACTTACCATGTGTGAATTGGGTGATTGAACATTGGAATTTAAGATTGAGGCTTAATGCATTCCAAAGAAAAGTTACTTGTGCATAAATGATTGGTATGCATATTTATTGCTCATATATGTATAGTATGATTATAAAAGTGTGATTTTGACACCCTCCTAATGGTGGTAAGCCATGAATTGTATATATGAACTCAAATATAGATCTTATGACTTGAAATGTAGATTAGATGACTTGTCAATATATGAATTATGAAATTGACAAATGGTTAAAGGAAATGTTACAATACCTACTCTATTGTCTTGGTTGTGGATAAATAGGTATGCCTATAGGGTTACAATACAACTTTGACACCTCCGAAGTCCATAGTTCGATGACTTTAGGTATCCAAAGTTTGATATCTTCAGATATCCACAGCACCCATTATCCACACCCACAAAAAATGTACAGGTTTAACATAGAAAGGAAACTTAACAGTCATAAATAAGAAACACAGTATGACAACATGAATAATTGGTATTGATGAGAATTTATATTGATTGTAATAATTAATTGTAATCATGTACATTTATATAGATAATTTGTATCATATCAATATCCGGCTTATAAATGTGCATTTTCAGCATATGGATAATATGTTGAAGCATCTTTGCATTATTTACTTTGCTTAAGTATGCCATCATTGTTTACATGAGCATAGAATAATATCAATGTTTGGTTCATGAAGGTAAATTTATGGTATATGAGACTATGAGTTGTGATATTTTTGAATGTGTGTGTTTGGCGGATGACTGCTATGAGTGGTCATCCAAACTAAGTGTTTCCCCGTTAAGCTTTCAAGCTTAGCACGGGTGTTAATCTGTGTAGATCCAAGTTATAAGAGTGAGGTACATGGAACACCTGCAGGGACCAAGGCCAATAGATAGAAGAAACAAAGTACTTTTGGAATATGTTTTTAGTTATAGATGATTACATATGTAATGGAGAAAGGAGATTGTATGTTTTCTTTTGGATTACCATGTAAGTGTAAAGGTGTATTAATATTGTTTAATGATAATGTTAAGCATTAGGGGGTTTTGTAATGTTTATATATATAGCATTGAATAGAATTATATACCTTGAATACGTGTACAAGAATTTGGTTATTGTATGTGGATGGTTGTAGGTTTCATAAAGGGGGTGTTACACTCTCTTCTCTCAATCTCTATGGTCTTATCTCTCATCTCTCAGTCACATTCTGTGAATCTCATTATTTTGTTTGATCTGTACACTTTAACTTACTATATACCTAACATCTCCTAAGTGAGCTACATAGTTGCATCTCATCGTATAAGTTGTTATTAAGGTCATCATGGGTCACTATTTATTGATGTTGTGCATCTCCTTTCGATTACTTCCTTCGTAGAATTTCTTTGTTTCTTTTTCTCTCTTTGTGTCATGTACTTAAGTTGAAATGTAATTGTCAATTATAGGGCTATTAATTTCCTCAGTGCTCATTCTATTGTTAATAAAGAAACTGGAAAATTATGTTTATTTAAAGACATCCTTGACTAATGATTTCTTTTCCACATTTTTTCAAATTTTGTTTTATAGGCACTTAACTTCCTTTCAGAAGTAATTAGCACGTGTAAATGTTTCCTACATAACACATTTTTTATATTGGTTTTTGTGTATCATTCATGTTTTATGGATTATAATCATCGAAAGATTAAAGGATGAAATTTGAATTGTTTTGATATTATTTCCTTGATTAAGATTCAATTTTGTTTACAAGAATGATTGTTCTGTCATAATATTCAGCTTACTGAAGGATCAACTGTTAATTATATTTTAGGCCTAGCATCTTCCATTTATAATGATTTCATGTTTTATTTCACTTTTTTTCTTCTTATAAAAGTAGGTGAACAATAGAATGTATAACTTAGGAAGCTAGTTTGATGTTAGACATTTATGTTCTTTTCTTGAACTTAATTCAACAAATGTAGTGTGCATTTGATGTTCTTCAATGTCTAGGTAGTAGGGATCAAATTCTCATTTATGTTAAGGCTCTTACATGCCAAGTCTTTTAAATCATATATTTGGTTGATATTTATTAATTTACTCAGTAACAAGTCCAAACATTATTTAGTGTAGTTTAGTAATTTAAGCAACTCCATCTAATCACACAAAATTTATTGATATTGTGATACAATAGCAACCCACTTAGTATGTTCTCTTTTTATTTATTTATTTTGATCATCTAAATATGTGAAACATAGTCTCTGAGCCATCTTATTATATGAATCAAAGAAAAGGAACTCATTTGATAAAGAAAAAAAGATTATTGTTTTTATTTCATTATGAAATTCAAAGATTTTGTTTATGGAAAAATTAAACTATTTATATGTTCAAAACTCCATTTATAGAAACTATATATCTTAACTAAATGTTTATATCCTATATCATAACCTCTTTTTATATTATGTCAATTATGTTTATGCTCAAATTGGTTTTATGATTGTCCTATTTATAACCATTTTAGATGAAAGAGGCTAATTCTTTAATAACGCAATCCAAAATAATGGAGAGTTCTAATCTGGTACCTAGTTATATACCAAGTGAAAAAACAATTCATATAGAAGAAACCACGTCTTTGAAGATAAAAATTATTGTTTAGAATTAATTCATAAAGACTAAACAAGTGATAGAGTTGATAAGGTGAGTCCAAGTATTGTCTTAAATTTAATTTAAAGGTAGAACATCTCATTTGAAAAGGTAAATGGATTCTTGTAATAAAAAAAATAGTATTAGGAGGTTAAAAATTTTCTATTTTAAGTCTAACGGAAAGGGAAAAATGAAATGACTTCTAGAACCTATGACCTTGAAAAATCAAGACTTGAAGATGTTTGTAACCTTACTTCACCTCACTTTTAAGATACCAACTTAGAATACTATCAAAAAGGACATCTTAAAGATTTATAAAAAAACTGAAAAATTTGACATTGAATATGTTATCAATTAATCATAGATAAGATGTCACTACATCATAGATGTGGAACATTGATAATAAAAAAGGATTATATGGCAGTGACAACATATTACATCGATAAATATTGGATTTTATGTATTTGAATCTTGAGATTAAAAAATCTTTAATTTTGTTAACATTTTTCCTTTAATTATGTTATAATTGATAATTAATTATGTTCTTAAATGGTAGGTTTATTTATGTTCTAACACTGCATACAAGTGAGAGCTTAAAAAATGTATTATTCGAGTGCTTGATTAATTAGAACATCAACACGACAATCTCAACCGTAACTTTGGATAGTTGTAGCATCAGTAGTATTATTATGCCAAAATTAAAACCAATTTGTGTGTAGGGAGCTTACTAATACATGGGAGGTTCTTCCATATGCTTTGCTTTTATGCATACGGTGAAAGATGACTTAGAGATAATCAAAGAAGGGGAGAGGCAATCTAAAATAGCATAATATATTAGAGTGCAACACCTAAACAACTTGAAAAGTTTTAAAAAATTGCAAGATAACTACATATTTCATACACTAAGAAGTTGGTTCTATATTGTACAATAGGATGTAATTCCACATTTAAGATGTTAGAGTTGTCAGTTATATGTTAAGAATGAGAGACATAAATTAACTACTGTATGTAAGAAGGGTTGTGGGTAGAGGATACATGCTTTTCCAACACAACATGAGGCTGCATTTCAAATTAAAACATTTCAGTCCAACTATGAGTGTTCTAGAGAATACTATAACAAAAATATAAGGAGTTATAAATTGTAAAGAAATATCTCCAATATTTTAGAGATTGTCCTATGTGGGATGTTACAGGGCTTAAAGGTGCCTTTTTGAGGGACTTCAATGTTGAGATTACAAACAAGAAGGCATATACAGTGAACAACTCAGTATTAGAGCTTTTGATGATGAAGAAGGAAAGTAACTATAGGATTTATGCAGCTATATGTTAGCTATATTAAAGTACAATTTGGGTAGTACTTTCATAATCAATTATCTACAAGATACTTTTGATTATATATAAATACTTGATTATGAAATTACTACCTAGATACTTGTAGAAAAGGTTTCTTGGTTGGTTGTAGGCTTGTGATACGTGTTGACGATTATCACTTGAAGGGTAAGAATGGAGGGCAATTGCTTCTGGCCATTAAATTAGATGTAAATAATAATATGTCTCTGATCGTATAGGATGTGGTTAGAATTGATAATTAAGTATTATGGAAATAGTTTCTTGAATGTTTACAAGAAGATATTAGACATTATTAGGATCACAATTAGGTTTTCATTTTCAATTGGTAAAAGGCAAAATTATGCTATTGGGTTTTCTTTTTATCTTATAAACATTCATGTATAGTTATGGAAATTTACCAAGTGCATTAACATACAGTGTGGATTAATTGAAATAGGATTTGGAAAATGTGTTCAATATTGATATGGTTGGTGTTAAAAATAGATATTGTGTAAGACATATCTATGCCAACCTTCAAGTCAATTTATTACAAATTGAATAAGATACCAATCCACAGGTGGTGCAGACACACTCATAGTGTAGAGCTAAAATGTGACATGTTAAACAATCATTGTGAAAGCTTCAATGCTTACATCAAAGAGATGGGGATAGTCAAATTATCACAATGCCTTAGATGATTAGAAGAGTAATGATGAAGAGATTTAAAAAGAAAAAGGTGGGGAGGGAGAAAGTTAACAGGTCAATTTGTCCTAGGATTCAAAAAACCTTAGAAAAGTTTAAACAACTTTCAAGTAATTGGATGTTATAATTTAGTGGTGGGAGATTGTTTGAAAAGGAGCATATAAATTTTGACCAGCATATTGTTGATTTGGGAAATAAGACTTGCACATACAAATTCCTATCAACATGTTTGTGCTACAATCAGATAGGATGGCTTCAAACCAGAAGCTTATATGGCTTTAATGTATAATAAAGAAAAATTTAAAGTTGCTTACGTATATCATATTTTTCCAATTCTTGGTAATGATTTGTGGCCATCCTCGACCAAGTATCATAGTTCTAAAATCCTTTCACCATAATACATGAAAAGGGATGAAAGACCAAAAAAGACAAGGAGCAAGGGGATAGGGAAGGAACATAACCCATATAAAGCTACTCGAAAAGGACTTCAAAAGTCATATAAAATATGTAAACAATATAGTTCACAATTTAAGAACATGTTCCAATATTCTTTATTGGTTTCCTTAACTTCTGGGTGGAGTGCCTTCCAGGACCAAGTTATACAATATCTAGTTCGATAGGACTAGGGGTCTATCGAATTAAACCACGTGCTCCACCACTTATGCTATGATAGTTAAACTACCCAATAGACACAAGAACTATCATAGTCGATGAAGAGAAGAAGAAGAAATTTTTTTATGGTGCACATTGAGACTAACTATTTATATATATGAAGCTTATTTTAGCTAGTAATTTTTTTTATGATGTTTGCTCTGAATATCTATTTTTGTATGTAGATGTTGGACCCCGTTTCTAGAGCCCAACATCTGGAGTCATAAACCTTGTGCTTATTACCCTGTAGGATCATTTGCCATCCTTCACAAGTGGTGTGCCCACACCAGCCAGTTATCAAAATCACAAATTGACTTCTTCACAAAGATGGTAGATCTAAGTCTCAAGTTTGTTTTGAAGAAAGAATCATCTTAAATGGAGCTCTATAGTTCAAAATATGCTTAAAAAGCCTAAGTGTGCTCATACCCCAATCAGGATCTCCCAATCGACCCCTCTCTTTCTCTCCATGAAACTTTACCAAATCAATTCCAAAATGACAAATTTTTATGGAGAGATAGACACATGAGTTATAAATCCAATGCTTTAAGAATTACTTCATTTGGAAGTCAGATGAGGAAGTTATACCCGAAAGAACCGAGCATGTTTTTACCTTCATTCAATTTGTACCTATCTTGGCGCGATTGCCATAACTTTCAATCTAGATGTCGGATTGAGTTGTTTTTGGACCATTAGAAAGAAGACTTCTAATGAAGACCACAAAATGAGATTCTGCATCTAAAAGGAACAAAATCACAATTTCCTAAAGATGTCTCATGAATGTCCATTTAACGGACATGTATCGGGTTTAACAACCAATTTGGCCCGAGAAGGTCCGTTGAACGGACATCCATGTCCGTTAAACGGACATAGACTAATCTGGGGGTGTCTTTACACCCTAGAAGGTCCATTAAATAGACCTAATGTCCGTCTAACGGACATATGGGTTCCCCAAACCCCTCCAAAGCCCCTCCAATGCTTCCTACATCCAATTTAACATCAATACACTCAATATCTCCCTAAAACTAGCTCTTCTAATCACTTCATTACAACTCAAACGCCAAATTTATCTCACAACATTCTCTCAATTCCCAACTCATTTGGTTCCTCAAAGCCACTAAGTTTCTATAATTCATCATAGTTATCCCATACACAAATCCTATGCAACATCATAACTTGTAACAATCATATCTTTCAATTCTGATATCCAAAAATTACAAAATTTATATCGTTGGAAAGCTAGAAAGATCTTCTACAACTTCCAAGAAGAAATTTTTTTTCAGTTATAGCTAGATAATTCCAGAATTTCCCTTGCATGCAGATCACAATCCTACCCTTATGAAAAATTGAAAATAGCAATGTAAAGATTTGAAAAGCCATAAACAACCATTATGGATATGTATTTCATTTGCATCAAAATAAGATTTTTACAACGCTTTAGTGGGGATTTCAAACCACTTACATCATAGTCCAAAAATAGAAATTCTACTAAAAACTAAAATCGCTCAAAATGCGACCAAAGCATTGTTTTATAAAAATTAACTTAAAATACAAAATAAGCCAATTTCGGAGTAATGCCTTTATGCTCAATCCCTCGATCTCGTGCTTCTCACTTGGAGATGGGACGAAAAGGGAGGGGGTGAGCTTAACGCTCGTGGGTAACAGTTTTATAAATGGTAATAAGCAAAAACAATTTGAAACTTTCATGATTATAACAAAACCTCATTAAAATCCATTAAACATTCATTTCTCAAAATTTTTAACTTGTCAAGCAAATTCAAACTTCACACAAGTCAAACAATCATCAAACTTATCAACACATGAAAAAACATAAACACATCATAATGGTTTGGGTGGATCCAAAACAGAACGTACTACACATTTCTTTTACGGGTCCTGTGTAGCCGTGAACAAAACGTACTATCACAATCCCACAAAATGGTCTGGCGTAGCCGTAACTTATGGAAGTCCGCGAGGGAGCTCCATGTCACTAGCGGGCAGGCGGGAGAAGCCTTTAGGCAAGTGCACTTGACATACTTAGGGGACCACCACAAACCTACATAATCATGCATATCATAACTTGCAAACTATTTGCCCAAATGGCACATTTTGAAATCTTGTCTTTCATGAGCATGAACTAATTCATATACTTGCTATTCTTTCAAAATCATTTCACAAATCCACAACCAAAAATCTTATACCAAACATATAGCCATTTCCCCAAATCATTCAAAAACCACAAATACAATAATTATAGAGCAATTTGAAATCATTCCCATATCACTCAAAATTCATTCACAAAACTCATATACAAAAACATTTAGCACCTTCTCAAACATTTAAAGATCAATAAATGCACTTTTATAAGGTAGTTGGAAAATCAATTAATTACCTTTATTGAAGAACATTTAATAGCTTATCAACTCAATTATAAAAATGTCACCCACCTTGATTTCCTTGCTTGAAAACTTGTTCAATGATGTATCTCTTCTTGCTCCTCTTGCCTCTCTTGCCTCCCTTTGACAAAGCCAAAGATTCCAAAATCAATAGAATTCAAAATTGGAAAACCTAAAGAACCCAATGCATGAAATTGATCCTAGAATACCTAAACTCATACTTTTCCTAAGCTCTTTGAACCAACATCCTTCCAAAAATCCAAATATTGAAAACACAACTTACCTTGAATCTCCACCAACCAAAGGATTTCTTGGCTCTAATGG
>JANIHZ010000007.1:2789554-2812371 GCA_027478365.1 Erythroxylum rufum | reverse complement strand
ATTTATATGCATATATGCTAACATGATGCATGAACAAGAAAATGCATTGTCTTAATTTCCCTTTGAGCTCACATGTATCAAGATTTCGGGTCCTAACCCTTAATATGGGGACGGGATGTTACCGATTGTGTGGGCCGCGGGAGTATGCTGGGGCTTATGGCTGGGCTTGTTTCTCCAGGTACCGAATCTCGGACCCAACAAATATATTGAATGCTGCACTGTTGCCTCAACATTTTGATTCTACATTGGTGAACGTGTAGGGTACATTGGTTCAATTTGATCCTGATAGGCTAAATTTATTTATGGGGTTTGATAACCTAATTGGTGACCGAATTTATGAGGATGATTGGACTATGCCAAATGACGTGATAACAACTATGATAACTAGGGGTAAATTGATAGTATGGCTATCTTCTTCTATTTTACGTTGGAAGAGATGTGAAGCTTATTTGGCTTTTGTGTTTGATTCTAAGAAAGAGGGAGGTAAATTGCAAGATATTCCAGTGGTGAGTGAATTCCCAGATGTCTTTCCTGAAGAGCTACTTAAACTCCCTCCTGTAAGGGAAGTGGATTCCCAAATGTGTTTTCTGGCACTGCTCCTATTTCTAAAGCACCGTTGATGGCTCCTACTAAATTGAAGGAGTTGAAGGTTCAATTGCAAGAGCTGCTGGATAAGGGGTTCATTCGACCTAGTGTCTCACCTTAGGGAGCACCGGTTTTGTTTGTTAAGAAAAAAGATGGTACTCTCAAGATTTGCATTGATTACAGGCAACTGAACAAAGTCACAATGAAGAATAAATATCTGTTATCGAGGATAAAAGATCTGTTTGATCAATTGAAAGATGTAGTAGTATTTTCAAAGATAGATCTGTGATTAGGCAACTTTGGTTAAAGGATGTGGATGTTTTGAAGATTGCATTTAGGACCCGTTATAGACATTATGAATTCTTGGTAATGTCATTCGGGTTAACTAATGCTCCAGCTGTATTCATGAATCTGATGAATAGTATTTAGGCCTTATTTAGACCAATTTGTTGTGGTGTTCATAGATGATATCTTGATCTATTCTAAGAATAAGCATAATCTTGTTGAGCATTTACAGGTCGTGTTACAATCCCTACTAGAAAAGCAGTTGTTTGCTAACCTAAGTAAGTGTGATTTTTGGCTTCAAGAGGTATCTTTTCTAGGACATGTTGTTTCTTCTCAAGAGATTAGGGTTGCTCCTAGTAAGATTAAAGCCATTGTTAACTGGAAACCACCATGGAGTGTGATAGAAGTGCGAAGTTTTTTGGGTTTGACAAGTTACTATCGCTAATTTGTGAAGGGGTTTTCAGTGATAGCATCCCCTTTAACTAAATTGCTACATAAAGGAGTGAAGTATGAATGACCTGATAAATGTCAAACTAGATTTGATCAACTAAAGAGAATGCTTACTGAAGCTCCTACATTGGCTCAACCCACTTCTGGTAAGGAGTATGTTATGTTTAGTGATGCATCTAAAAATGGTTTGGGTTGCGTTTTAATGCAAGATGGAAAGGTAGTTATATATGCGTCTAGGCAACTGAAGCCTCACAAAAAGAACTACCTTACATATGATCTTGAACTTGCAGTAGTAGTGTTTGCTTTAAAAATTTGGAGACACTACTTGTATAGTGAAAAGTGTAGCATTTTCATTGATCATAAGAGTTTGAAGTATCTGCTTACCAGAAGGAACTTAATCTGAGACAACGACATTGTTTGGAATTGTTTAAAGACTATGACTGAATTGTGGATTACCATTCGGGTAAGGCTAATGTCGTGGCTGATGCCTTAAGTTGGAAGACCATTTTGGCTTTGTCAGTGAAGTAGGGTGAATGGGGAATTGTGTATGATGGAGCTTTAATAACTCAATTAAAAGCTAGGTCTACTTTGAGACAAAAGAACTGTGGTGTTTAAAAAGTTGATGATAAGTTACAACAACTTATCTTGGCTACTTAAGAAGGCAAACAACCTGATTTTTCTGTGAAAGAAGATGGTGATTTGTATTATACAGATCGATTGTGTGTGCCAGCAAATGATGAATTGAAGAGAAAGTTATTGTTTGAGGCCTATAATATTGTCTTTACTATACATCCTGGTGGAAATAAGATGTATCAAGAACTAAAGTAACATTATTGGTGGTCAGGTATGAAACGGGATGTTATAGACTATGTGTCCAATTGTTTGACATGTCAGCAAGTTAAAGCTGAGCACCAGGTTCCCTCTGGTTTATTACATCCAATTTCGATTCCTCAATAGAAATGGGATAACATTACCGTGGATTTTGTCACTGGACACCCTCTCATTCAAAGGAAGCATGACACTGTATGAGTGATTGTAGATAAGTTCACCAAGTCTGCTCACTTTCTACCTGTTCTCCCTGATTATTCTTTGGATAGGCTTGCAAATATATATGTGAATGAGATAGTAAGGTTGCATGGGGTACCAGTATATATTATTTTTAATTGTGATCCTCGATTTACTTCGAGATTCTAGAAAAGTTTGCAAAAGGCTTTGGGTACTCAAGTCAAGTTCAGTACTGCTTTCTATTCCTAAATAGATGGACAATCTAAAAGGGTTATCCAAATATTAGAAGATATGCTTTAGGGTTGTGTGTTAGAAGTTTCGGGAAGTTGGGATAATTATCTTGCTCTGATGGAGTTTGCTTATAACAACAGTTATCAGATTAGCATTTGGATGGCCCTATATGAAGCTCTATATGGTAGAAAGTGTAGAACTCCGGTGTGTTGGACATAATTAAGTAAAAATAAGATGATCAGGCCTAATATTGTGAAAGATATTGAAGAAAAAGTTCAAGTTATCCAAAAAAGGTTAAAAGCTGCTAGTGATAGGCAAAAATCCTATGCTGAATTAAAAAGGAAAGATATTAAGTATCAGGTAGGTGATAAGGTGTTTTTAAAAGTGTTACAATGTAAACACATACTTCGATTTGGGAAGAAAGGTAAGCTTAGTCCACGATACATCGGTCCTTATGAAATTCTTAAGAGAGTTGGACCAGTAGCTTATCAGTTAGCTCTTCCTAGAGAGTAGGCCATGTTACATGATATGTTTCGTGTTTCGATGTTGAGAAGATGTCGGTTAGATGATATACATAAGATTCTTATGAAAGAAATTTAAGTACAATCGAATTTGTCTTATGAGGAAGGGCTTGTATCTATTTTAGCCAAAGAAGTCTGACAACTCAGGAACAAGAAAATACCTTTGATGAAAGTACTCTGGCAACATTATGGACTCGAGGAAGCAACATGGGAACCAGAAGAGACCATGAAGACTCAATATCCTTAACTATTTTGATCAGGTATGAATTTCAAGGATGAAATTCTTTTAAGAGGGAGAAAATTGTAAGGCCCCAAATTGTACCCTAGTTGGAATGTTACATGTTCATGAAAGTACATATATGATAGGTGTTAAAAATTGTGCGATGATTGAGAATTACATATGACTTGAATTTTGGTTTAATAGATCATACTTAATGATTTGGAATTAATTGATATCATTAGAGAATTGAGGTATTAAAATGTACATTTGGACTAGGAAAATTGTCAAATGGTAAGATAAGTTGGTACATGAAAATTGAAATGACCAAGCCTATAAGTTAGTGACATTTAGCATAGTTGATGCATTGATATTTGGCCATATTGGTTGAGTGACAAGTGGCCTAATTAAATTGTGACATTTGGTAGCCTCATAGAAGAACATGTGTGCTAGCTAGGGAGAGGATATGTGGCTTGTGTCCTTATGTAAGAAGTGTCCTTAGAGCAAGATGAGTCATCTTACACATGGCATGACCTTATGCATTGGCTAGTTTCTGCTATAACTCTTCCTTCTTCTCCTTGCTCATTCACTACCGAAACTCTTACTTCCTCTCAACTTCTGGAATTTTTCTTGATTTTGGATCGTCTTCACTTGGAATCTTTGTAAGTTACTACATCAAGAAGTAAGTCTTGCTATTTTCTATGTTATTGTTTTGTTGGTGTTGAAATTTGCACCTTGGTCTAGGAGCTGTGTTTGGTTGCTTGGAAGACTAGTTGGCTTGCTTCTTTGGAATTGTTCTTTGAAGTTAAAAAGGTAAGGGAATTCTAAACTTGATAGCATGTTGTGTTATGAATTATGTGATGTTTGAAATGGATAGAATATTTATAAAATTGATGATGAATTGAGGTCTGGAACATGATAGTTGTTGTTAGCTTTTTCTTTGGATTTTTATGTATGAAAGATCATGGATTGTGAGCTGCCTTAGGATTGATTTTTGATTTGGTTTGGAAATGAATTTGATGAGGTATTGAAGCATGAATAAGGTAGTAGTGAAGTGAAATTGATGGACTTTAGTGAAGGTGTATCGAATGGAAGTAAAGAAGTCAAGTTTTGGAAACAAATTGGAGGTTGTGGGTGAGTGAACCTTCGATTCACTCATCCCACGATCATGGGATTTATAAGGCTTATTCCCAAGGTCGTGGGAAGTACTTAGGAAGTAGAAAATGTTGGTTTCAGACAATTGTTGGACTATATAAGGTTAAGGTACTTAATATTGGTTTAAATGGACTTAATTGAGCCTAAAAAATGAACCTAGTTTGATGTGGAATAATTTAATTAAAGGTTAAATAAGATTTGGATTTTTAATTGAAGTAAAAACATAAGAAAGGTCTTATTTGATAACAAAGTATCTAATTATGGAACTTAAAAGTTGTTAAAGGAATGAAGTTTATTGATGAATGCTAATGTGATTTAAAGAATAAGAGTAATGTGTTAGTTATGAATGTTCGTGAATTGGGAACTTGTGTGAATGCATGTAAAGTGTAATTACTTAATTCATTCATTGGTACATTATTACAAATGCTTATGTTTATAAGGTATGATAAGTTTGTTCAAGTGAGAATGAATGTGTTCAATTTGGGCATAACGAAATGAATTCATACTTATACATTATTTCGTCGTCATGTGATTATGATATTATGATAATTCCGGACCATCAATTATCCGAGGAGTTTGATAATTAGGATTGTATTGGAACTGCTTTCTAATTATGTGAATATACTTAATGTGTAATGACTTAATACTTTTATTGATGCATTATTGCACATGCTTGTATTTATAAGGCATGATAAGTTTGATAATTTATCAATTAATAAGTTCAATTGGAGCAAAATGAAATAAAGTCATATATTATACATTATATTTTTTGCTTGTGATTCTAAAATCTAAAATGGATTGTTTTAAAATTGTTAGGTCATAGTAATGGGTAAATAGGCATGCCTAGAAGGGTCTGCAATTGCTCTTGTAACTAAACACTAAGGTGTCTTCTGTAACTAGACACTTCGGTGTCTTCTATGCCAGGCACTCTAGTGTCTTCTATTTCAGAGACTTAAGTCTCTTCTGTTTCAGATACCAAACATGGGTATCTTTTGTTCTGGTCCAGTTACCCACTTATGTAAAAGGGATTAGCAAGCTAACATGTTTTGTATTATGATATATGTTCAGTTTTGATATAAACAAGTTTTGATATGATACAAGATAAGCTCTGATTTGATACAAAGCATATTCTGATATGATACAAGTCATATTTTGATATGAAAGGATTATATCTTATTCTAATATTCAATTATGATACTTGTACATTCTGTTATGAAATTCATAAGTTTTGTTTTGATGCAAGAATGTTCTGTATTGATGAATCATATTTTGTTTTGAGACATAATGTTTAGACTACTTTGTAATATGAACAATTAAAGATTGTTATGATATGATTTTGAATCAGTATATATGAATGTTAGCCGACTATTAGAAACAGTCGTCAGATTATATCTTGTTTAGTTATTTCCCCACTAAACTTTATACTTAGCATGATGGTTTTGCCTCCGTGTAGGTTTTGATAAGAAGATTTCAGGACTGGGATAAAGATTATCGTAGTGGCCAAGAAGAATGTGTTCTATTTTGGAAGTTGTTTGTTTGAGTTTTTGAGTTGTATTAAATGTAATAAGACATATTGTATTTTGATGTAAATGGTTTATAATAACATCAATACAGGTTGGCTTTTGAATTTATGGCATGTATTATTAGAAGCACAATATATATGATATGTTCTTTATTGAATAACATCTAATGATATGTAATGTATGTTTGCTTGAGTTTCTGGAAATGCATGTAAGGGACTATTTGGTATGTTTTAGATTATTTTGGTTCTGTTTTGTGTAGCATCTGACTATCCTCCCAGAGGGTGTGTGAGTGTTACAATGCCTATTTTATAAATCATTCACAGTACACATATGAGATAACTAAAACACAATGTAATTGCAGTCCAGAGCAAAAACATACAACTTAACACACACAAAAACAGACAAATTACAATCAAGTTAATGAGTAATGTAGGTTAGGTCGTAGGTCAACCAAATGTAAATATGACTTTTAGAGTTATTTCTGACGCGAGGATTGAGTGGGGACTGGCTAACTGGACACACAGTTGGTGCGTGTTGAGTGGCGACCAGTGATGACGGTGACTAATGTATATAAAGCAGCAATTGCCAAGGAATTAGCAAGGAAGCGGTAAAGGAGGAAGCAATGACAACTGAAGAGGAGACTGGACTGGAGAGTGGAGAATGAGGAATGAGATGGACTGAGTATGAGGGAGGGCGATGGCTAGTAAGAGTGAGAGTCGTACATGAGACTGAACTAAAGGAGAAAATGAGTATGGTTAGGTTTTAACATTTTAGGTTTTTTTAAAATTTTATCCATAACTTTTAAAATTTTTGATTATCTATTTGAATTTTTCTAGTATTTTGAGACTAGTTAGTACAAGCCAATACCAACCAATATCGGTCGATATCTACAACTAGTACGATACAAAGGATTTGAGTACCGTTCTCCTGCCAATACGAAATAATACTCATATCCCTGCTGAAATATATATAATTCCTATGATCTCATAATTGTTAACTAATTTATTAACTCATTCAAATATATCCTTATGTAACTTAAAGAAGTTGACCAATGTTTTAAAACTAGACCGGAAGTTAAACTGGCAAGACAAGAGGTTTAATGTTTAGAAAATTCAACCAGTATGAGGTCATCATAAAATGAGATAAAGATTAAATATAATTAAATAATTTGAAATATAATTGAAAGTGATTGTCTTTACCTATTGAAGAATTTGAAGTTTAATTAAAAAAGTAATTGTTAAATGAAAATTAATTGATTGATTTATTTAAGTTTATAAGAACTAATTAATTTATAAAAATTGATTAATTAACTAAAAAATTGACCAATTTTTAATAATAAAAATTATTCAAATAAATTAAATTAAAAAGTTAAAATTTAAATACTTAAAAATTTAAATAATTTAATGGGTCAAATTAGACTTTGTTTTTATCGGCAAATGAACTAACTAACCGTTTTTTCATCGAGACTTACATTATGAAAGAAGACGACGTCAGTCATAAAACGATTTCGACCGTCAAGATTTGAAGTTTCCTTTTTTGTGTATGCACCGAATTCGCACGGGCTTACCAACCAGTGCGGTCCATGTTTCCCTCCATAATCCAACCGCACTAGGGTCACTCTTCTTCTGTTCCAGACTCGCTTCCAACTCCACTGCCGTGAAAGCTTCGCCGATGGAGGCCTCTGGCTCCGATTCCAGCGGCAGGCGGTTCAAGAACGCGGACGAGATGTGGAGAGAACACGCCGGAGACACCTTGAAGAAGTCCCTTTGGTACCGCGACGGGGTTGCTTACTGGGAAGTAAGTATTACACCCTTTAAGCACTGATCGAGTGATTGTTTTGTTTCGTTGCGTTCTAGTTGAAATAGAGCTTCTGGGCCTCTTTTCTTCTTGGTTTAGGGTGTGGAGGCATCTGTAGATGGGGTGTTAGGAGGCTACGGGCTTGTTAGCCACACTGACGTCAAAGGCAGTGAAGGTTTTCTTCAAGCCCTTCTATCCGAACTATTCGTTAATGCTGGAAAGAATCGTCATCTTGTTGCTCTTGGTACTCTTCTGTTATGCAAGTTGATTTTGTGTGCTTATAAATGTGTGTAATTTTTTTCCTGCTTGTTTGCTCCGTTGATTTGCTTAATTAACTTTGTGTTTCCCGAGGAGTATATGTTCGTGAATTTTAGTTTGCGTTGTATATTTTTAAGATGTTAAAAGTCTATGGCCAAATCTCAACATGTTAAATGTTGAGTGATCATGCTTTACTGTATATCTACGCGCACACCAACACATTCATACTGTTGGCAATTAATTTAAAACTTATACAGATTGTGGCAGTGGCATTGGGAGAATCACCGAGAAACTTCTGATCAGATATTTCAATGAGGTAATGGGATTTGACTCTAGTGTCTCCAATGTTTTTGTTCATTGCATGGCTAAAGGGTGCATATGCACAGTTCTGAGAAATTCTTGAGATTGTTGTCCTGTCTGCCCTTCTCATTACCGAGAGATTAGTGCTGTGCTTCCTTTTACCTTTCCATTTCTTTTTTCTCCAGGTTGATCTTCTTGAGCCTGTCTCACATTTCTTAGATGCTGCTCGTGAAAGTTTAGTCCAGGAAAATCCTACGGCATCTGATGCACACAAAGCCACGAACTTTTTCTGTATTCCACTTCAGGTAGCACTTGGATTTAATTTGTATCCAGGTGGAAGTAGAACTCTGGACTTGTGTTGCTAACACCTATTCAGCAGACAAAGTTAGACATAGGAACAATAATGAACTGTTTGATTGAGAATACTTTGCAAGCATGGGGAAAGTAGTTCAAGTTGCAAATTCTTCATCCTTGAGTAGTTAAATTTAAATTATCTGTTGGAAGGTAAACGTTTTCATTTGAGGAAAATGACACATATGATATATTGTTGTTCAAGCAATCCATTTAGCAAGTTAAAACAAAGGAAGTCAGGGGAGGAAGAGAGATTATAGCCTTCTAGTCACCCTGCAATTTAACTATCTTTGAATAATGATCTTTTGATCTTGTATGCGGAAGCGCTTTCCTTTTTATACTCTTTTAGTCACAAAATGAGGATTTCTTTCCCTTTTAGGAATTTACGCCTGATGCAGGGAGATATGATGTTATCTGGGTCCAGTGGTGTATTGGCCATCTAACTGATGATGATTTCATCTCATTTTTCAAGAGAGCAAAGGTATGGTTTCAAGAATTGAAAACATTATGTTCAATTATTTGGCCCAGTCATTATCTCATTGGTTGAAAAATTAAACTTGTAGTCATCCTTAATCTTTCTTTTTAATGCAGAAAGTTCATCAACTCTTAATGTGTTTGTTTACCTAATTAAGTGCTTTAGCATATTACATTCAACTATACTCATTTTTTAGTAGCAAACAATGTTGAATAGAGTCTGCTATAGAATGTTGTGTGCCCTATTCTTTCATTGGTAACTTTTCCTTGCAACTTTAATTTTGGCTTCCTTCTAGTTATGGTGCTTTAAGTTGTTCTAAAATCTGTTCGTCTTAAATTCTGCAACTGATTTTCATTGCAGACTGGCCTCAAACCTGGTGGGTTTTTTGTCCTGAAGGAGAACATTGCCAGAAATGGTACTCTGTTCCATTCTTTCAAATGTGCATAGTTAAGTTTGCCATATTTTCCAGATTATCTCTCAAGCAAAAGAAAATATTCAAAAGCAAATTTGTGAAATAATGTTAAGTCTGCCAATTTGCTTATTTAGATCCAAGTATTAGTCACATCATGAGCATCATAATACAATGTTAGTTAGAAATCAACTACTTTTTGCCATTTCCATGTGAATTTGGACAATTGGCATGAACTGGCTATAAGCAGAAAATAGACATGTTATGAGGTGAGTTCTTGTTGTAGGAGAGATTCACCACAGCCACTGAGCTTGTAGTTCTAGTGTTTCCCATTAAAAACATTTATTCTCCGGTCCAAGACCCAAAGATACATTCATTTTTATAAGTTCTCCTGTAATACAGTTCAGGCTACAATTGCATTCATCAAAATTGTACAGCCAAAATCTTCCAAACATTCAAAAATCCTAAAAAATTAGTCTGCTTCTTTTGAAATAAGATATATAGCTTGGTGGTGGATTTCTGTGGCCCCACTTGCAAATGTTGCATTGTTTCGATGTTACTCTGACTATAAACTGCATGTTGGCAGGATTTGTATTAGACAAAGATGATAGAAGCATCACCAGATCTGATTCATACTTCAAGGAGCTCTTTAGTAGGTGTGGGTTGCATCTATACAAATCAAGGGTTAGCTTCTTTACATTTATACTGTATATTTATTTTGTATGTTAATTTATTTATACAATCTAATTGTATAAGTTTCTGTTTAAGATTATATTTCAATATAAGCTAATATTTCTCCTTAGTATTAGTATAATTAGGTCAATCGTGGTTTTTATCTAATTAGCTACAGGAACTGTTTAAGAGCATTAATTAACCAAAATCCAGGTTCAATCAGTAGAAAAGATACATTTGTGGTTTTGTTCTAATTAGCTAAAGGAACTGTTTAAGAGCATGAATTAACTAAATCCAGCTTCAATCAGTAGAAAAGAATATATTTCCTTTTCAGAATGCTGCTTTCTGATTGTTTTTCCTTTAGAATTTTGGTTGGCTTGAGAGAATATCTTAGGTTTATTGTCCATCTTTTTCAGCTGGAAGTTGAAGATGTCTGGTTTTCAACTGCCAGCCATATTAGCATTTACCTCGATGCTAGGCTATAAAGACTAAAGATTAATTATTTTCAACTATATAGGTTGTTTATTTGCTCATAGCTTACTTCTTTTCAGGACCAGAGGGGATTTCCCCAGGAACTGTTTGCTGTTAAAATGTATGCTTTAACACCTGATGTGCCAAAGATGATCAGCAAGAACAGATCGAAGGTACAAGCAAACAGGCCTGGCATAATAAGATGATGAATTGTCAACTTTCCTGATGTTAGTACAAAAGGTGCTTCTTTTAACCTGACAACCGTCTAAAGAATTCTTCCAGACTGTATTTTAATAAATGATATTTGCCTTTATATTTCCTCTTTTCCCAGGGAAACAATTTTGATGATTTTAAAGTTCTGATTCTGGACTGTGCTTCATTCCTGCCATCCTAAACTCAGCAAACTGCCTTTCAAGAATACTATGACTATGATAGTCTAATTTAAATGTGATTTTAAATAGTACAGGGAGAAATTTTGATTGTACAATAGTTTTTCTGTCGTTTTGATTATGCTACGTAGCTAGCTTGGCTGATATAGGAGCACATTAAACATGTGTTTTATTTCTTTTATATTTGCTTATTTAGTCACGCTCTTACAATGTTTCATTATTTAGATTAAGCTTTTTTTTTTTCAATATGTTATGTTTTTCTGTTAGTAGTTTACATATAACTAGTAGAAATTTTACTAGGATTACTGTAGATTAGGAATTCCTCTTCATTTTATGGCAATTTACCCCATTCTAATCTAGCTTGTTAAAAACTAGTTGTTCTAGCCCTTTCTCCTGTAAGTAGTATTAGAGTCTAGTGTGATGAAATTCCAGTAGAATCAGTTCCTGTGTCCATGGTTAGAGTGGTGTTTAGTGATGACTTTGAATGGGGGATTATGATTAGTCGATTTGAATGAATTTACTTGTGAGAAATTGTTAAATTTAATAAAGTGGAAATATTCCACACCCACCATGAACAAAAAAAATTAAGACTCAGTAATCTATCTTCTTATATGATTCACTTGAATTTGGTCAGTTCTTTTTTCAATGGTATTGTTGCAGAAAGGGATTGGTTAGTTCGGATGAAAATCTTGATTCTATATAGAATATCTTACAAATTTCTTTTTAGTTCTGTATATGAGGAAGTTTGTATTGAGGATTTATGTTAAATCTTCTACGATTTTGTTTTTCCCCTTAGATATGACTTTTGAGCTATTAGGAAAGTGATAGACTTGTACCACATTGGAGGAAATTCACTTGTTGAAAACTTTTATGTTCTTTCAACAGCCGTTTGCATCCTTATCAACCAAAACAATATGTTCTTCCAGGTCAGTACACTTACAGATTGCACGAAACGAAACTCTGATTCTTGACTGGTCATCTCTATCTCGACTGAACACGTTTGTGTGCTTTTCCTCCATGAGATCTGTGATTTTGAGTTGCTAAAACAAGCGAAGTCTGGTAGGCTTTCCTAATTATGTTACATAACTGATTCAAGTTTGGGTACTTGCTAGCTGATTGATCAGTGCACAACAAGCCCAACCCCACCCCTTGTTTCGCTTGATCGAAAGCATTATCCGATGTTTTCAGCCTTGTATCCATTACATCATTCAGATTTGCAGGGTAGTTCATTCTGATATACTCGATAAAACCAGTCTCACCTTTTGCAAACTCTTCATGTGGCCTTCTGTTAGCTATCATCTCTAGTAAAAGCACTCCTAACATGTAAACCTCTGGAAAGACCAAGCACATTACATTAAATGCATGTCAGCGTTATGGACACAAACACAGTACTAGGTAACAGCGTGAAAGAATCAAACTAGTAAACAAATTATTTAACGTACTTTTGTTAATGCCAATTTGGGCTTCAATCTTAAATCTTGATATTTGGGGCTCTAGATCGTCAGAGAGTAGGATACTTCGTGTCCTCAGGTCATATCCCACTTCAGGCCATTGTTCATTCAGGTAACACATGCCCTCCACAACTCCTTTAAGTACTTTCAACCTTCGATTCCATGGAGGAGCTGACGCTGACAACCACATCTCAACGTTCTGTCTCTCGGACCATTTTGTGACAATGGCTCTGAAGTTTCTGTCACTACACCAACCTAGTACCTGAACTAGATTCTTGTGGTTTAACTGAGCAAGAACCTTGCAATCCTCAACAAAATTTTTACAGCTTTTCCTTAAAATGTTGTCATGATAGATTTCTATCCCGACTTCAGTACCGTCTGTCAGGTTTCCTCTGTACATATATACTCCATCGCCCTTCACCACTAAATTTCTCTTCGAAAACCCATCAGTTGCTGCTTTTAACATTGCTTTTGTAAACTTGTGTTTTTGCTGGAGTACCCTAGGTAGGTAATCGGGCCTTCGAAAACATAACCACCCAAAACAACCCACCATCAGAATCACAAATATGGGAAATCCGACTAAGAGAAGTATAGCCTTCACCTTATAAGTTCTGTAACTCACAAGGAGACCAGAATCAAGAAAACTTGAAGCGTTGAAACGTTTGAAAAACTGGGATTCTGACACTTCACTCTCTAAAAAATGGTTGTATGACAAATTGAGAGATGTGAGGTTAGTTAGAGGAGAAAAGCTATTTATTGGAAGATTACCTGTAAAGCTATTGAAGCTCAAATCAAGAGCATGGATTTGTGCACAACGCAGCACATCAGACGGGAAACTGCCTTTTAAAGAGTTGTTTGCAAGATCAATCGATAGAATGCTCAAAGGGCAGTATTTCCAAAAGAAATCATACGACAGGTAAAGGGGTGCAATCTTGGGACGATTCCTAAGGTCTATTCTGGGGAACGACTCAACACAATTTGGGTTCTTTGATTCGTTGCAAAGGTGGCTTGCAACAATGGTGGACTTGAAGATCTCATTGAGTTCCATAGGGAAAGAGCCGCAGTATCTAAGAGAAGGGTTGTTAATACAGTTGATGGAGATAGTGGAGTTGAAATCTGGTGGGGGTTTTAAGTTCATGAGGTCCTCTATTACTGTCGCAGAAAGTGTTGTAGAAACCGACGTAAAAACTTGCGTGACCAAGAGGAGAAATCTCGCAGAAAGGGAAGCCATTGTCAAGTTCTTGGTGTGAAAACATTTGTCAAAACTGCACTGCCTGGAATATGCAATAATGCAAAGTTCCTGAAATATGGGAAGTGGGATAAACCACGTTCCCACGTTGCGGCAAAAGTTACAGTTATTACGAGCCTGGTAAGGCACATAGGGCTAGAACTGTTTAATCCATTCTGATTAATGCTACATGTCCACAAGTTTTGGTAAAGAGTTTTTTAATGTTATAGACGTCTCATGCCCAAATCCTATATTAAGAGCAAACAGAACCTTGAGAGAGCAGGGCAATGTAATACAACAACGTTATCATTTAGTTACTACATCATTCGTTTGCCACTCCTCTCAACTTAGTGCATGCATTTTGTCATTAGTAACCTTGTTACGATCTTCCTATTAAATTCAATAAATATTTTTCTTAAACAGTTAACACAATCATTTATTTATTTTTCACTTTTTCCATTGTTACATAATTACATAATGCAACATGTCTTTTGATGTTACTTGATTTTGAACGTCGAGTATTGACACATAACAGCATATATGAAAGCAAAAGAAAGTAAATGGGCCTCTTGTAGATAAAATTTTGCACGAAAGGGATCAGATTGAAGAAAAATGACGCCCTTACATCCCTGGATAAGAAGTTGAGATGAAAAGTTAAATGTCAAAACGTACTTAGAAAAATGAATACATGAAAAAGAAGAAAAAGAAATAAGCTTCTTTAATTGAAGGAACTTTAGTGATTATTAATGGGATTCGGTAACTGATCAATCTCATCCTTGACTAAGGAATTTGATTTGATCTCATGAACGGTCGTCACGGTTTGAACAAACTCTATAGGAATCAAACATTTCTGCAATGAATACAACTTTTCTTGTATTGCTGGAGACGCAAGTAGCTGGACGTCGTTTTTAGGTACTTTTGATTCCTTCTTTGCCTGCATTGGAATCATATCCTACATGCTAGTTCTGAATATCAAATTTAATGCTCTAAAAAAAGTTATACATATGACATGGCCTAGAGGCTAAAACAAAAGGAACTAGCTGCCAGAAGCACCGCAAATAGAGAAATAACCACCTGCGATGACTCCGTGACTTCTAGAATGTTGACTTGAGCTTGCAAGAACTTGACGTACTGGAAGCAGCCTGGAACATTTCAGCAGTGTTCATCTTATTTCCTTCAGGAATCAGCTTCTCGAGCTCTTTATGTCTTCTTAGTTATCTTCCTTCTCCTCTCCCTTGCAGCGATGCTTCGTCCAGAGAGGCTCACTCCATCTGGTTTCTTCACATATCTGATTAGTCTTTCCAATACTGAAAGCCCTTGACACGTCTAAGTTTGGCCCTGGACAAGCTGAAGTCTCTGTCAAGAATTCTGGGATGGAATTTGTTAAAGAGTCTAACGGTGTATTCAACACTTTTTGAGGTAAAGAGGGGAAAAATAACAAGCAAATTTCTTTTTATTATTAACTCTTTTGATTATTTTACATAACAACTGATTACAACTTTTTTTATAAGCCAAAATATTAGATGAAAACTCTAGAAAATTGTAGAATAAATTAAAAAAAACACAATTATAAAAAACACAATTAATTTTGACCATCCTTCACTAAAACAACCATACTTTTTTTTATAAAGAAGTCCAAATGACTTGAAATGTTTACTACCTAAAACTAGACTTAAATAGCTTTAAATCCATAGGTCACACACCCAAAATAAACAACGTTTTTCCTTTCAAATTCTCTCTTAACTTAGCCTCAAATTCTGTCCACTTCAAACACTTTTAACTATTTGACCATTTTTAGTTTAGATTTTCAACATCCCCCCTTAAACTTAATTATTTTCTTTCTGGCATCCCGATTAACTTCTTGAATTTGTTGAAAAGCTCAATCTGCAATTGTGAATATATCTGCCACTTGATTACGACTCACCACATGCGTCATCTCCATAACACTATCCTTCACATGCTCCCATATGAAGTGAAAATGCACATTAATATGGTCGCTCCTTTCATGATGCACCCGGTTCTTTGCCAATTCAATCACCAACTAGTTATCCGCTTAAATTTTTTTTGGCTTCTCTTGAGCAAAGTTCATCTCCTTTAGTAACTTACGTAGCGATAAGGGGTGACATATGCATGAAGATGCAGTAATATATTCTGTTTCAGAGGCTGACAAAGTAACTATAGGTTGTTTCTTCAAAATCCATGTAAATGTTGTGCTTCCCATGAAAATTACAAAACTCGTATTACTTTTTTATCATCCATATCTCCACTCCAATCACTATCGAAATAGCCAATAAGATCAAACTTATTAGTATGAGAATAAAATAAGCCATAAGATAATGTACTTCTAATATATTCGTTTTATGGCTTTCCAATGCGTCATTTTTGGCTCCTTCATATACCGGCTTACAAGCCAACTCCATATGTAATATCCGGCCTAGTGCATGTAAGATAACGTAAACTTCCAACCAAACTTCTATACATAGTTGTGTCAACTTGCCTTCATCATATAATGACAATTTCATACCACTCTCAACCAGGACGCTTACGAGATTACAATATTCCATTTTAAACCTTTTTAAAATCTCTTTTGGATATGCTTCTTAAGATATAAAAATTCCATATCTATCTTGTTTCACTTTTAATCAGAGAAAATAAGACATGAAACCTAAATTGATCATCTCAAACTCCTTTGTCATTGCCAATGTAAACTTCTCGATCATTTCCTTATTATTTCTCGGAAAAATTAAGTCATCAACATAGAAGGCCACTGAAATAATTAAATCGTCAATAAATTCGCAGGCTATCCAAAATTAATTTTTCCACACAAGTAAATCAACAATCACAAAAGCAAAATACCAAAGACGCCAACGTTTGGTAACGCAGTTCGGCACACTTTGCCTACGTCTACGGGGCCCTCACCCAGATTAATTACTTTCACTGTAGTACAACAAAATTACACCAGATTGATCTACCCCGTAAGACCCAATCTATGTAACCGACCCACAACCTAACTACCCGTGAAAGATTTTCACGTCCGATAACACGACCGACTCGTGTTAACCTCGTCAGAGGATTTTTCAAACTATTTCTACTCAAGAGCAAAGACAAATAACACAAGAAGGCAATAAATCCATATCTGAAACTTTTCACCCAAAAAGTCCAGTGACAGCACCAGCCCTCTTTATACTGCGAACATCAATTAACTTGAATTATCCAGCAACAGCTTCGACTACACATCATCCTTGGACTACTTGCTGGTGATAAAAATAACGTGAATATACTGCTGCAAAAACCTTATGAAAGTCAACTCAATCAAGAGATAAAACACCAACAACGCAGCAGTCCACAAGCAATATCCCACACGGTTTTTTCACCCTCCAAAAAAACAAAACAAAGAAAGTTGCGCAGCTAAAACAGAACAGCGCCCATACGCATCATCCAGCAACCCTACGCAAGTTCCACGTCAACCAACAATACCACAAATCTTCCTTATTCACGCAGCCACCTAATTTCCTTGGAAGATTTCTATACAAATAAGGATAGTCAAGGATTTGTTATAAATCACCGAAAATTATGTCAATCAGTAAGATATTTCCAATTTAAAACCCAAGTATCATCTACTTCCAAAACAGATCTTCAATATCCCAACATTAATTAAGACACATCTTCAAGATTAGTGGAAATACCATGTCCAATTAAAATGCCAAAAATAAAAATAGGATATACAACTTTCCATATACAGCTTCAAAAGGCGATATTCTAGTAGATGAATGCTTACTGGTGTTGTAACTTAGTTCTGCCCATGCTAACCATTCTACCCATCTCCAAGGTTGCTCCCCTGTAAAACACCTCAAATACTACTCCAATATTCGATTAATGACTTCTGTTTATCCGTCAGATTGAGGGTGATAGCTAGAACTCATATTGAGTTCAGTTTCGTGCAACTTAAATAATTGCGACCAAAAAGTACTGATAAACACTTTGTCTCTGTTACCAGTATCCATCGCCAGTCATAGCTGGCAATATCTTAGCTGTACAATATTATCTCCAAGGTATATAATATTTGTTGCTTGCGTCATCTTAGTCGCATGGATATCTACACAAGATTGAAACAGCAGCTCATCAAGAAAACGGTTGCAAGATTAGAGGAGAATAATATGTAATTTCAAATATTAGGCGTGATTATAACTAAGATTAGTTTACATGTAAATGTGTATATATATACTCAGTAGTTGAATACAAATGAGCGAGTTGAAACCTCCAACTGAATTCTTATTTATTTACATGGTATTAGAGCCTAATATGGACTCGTCAACTTCCCAGCAACCCACAAATTTTCCTTTTTCTTCTCCACGTCAAAATCAGGTTACCAATTCTTCCAGTCTCGCTCTTCCTACGGTTGCCACTACCCTACCACATGCCCAGCTAACCTTTTCCATTAAATTGAGACCAACAAATTACTTGATCTGGAAAACTTAATTCAAGCCGATTATAAGGTGCTATAATCTCACACCTCACGTAGATGGCACTGCTCCACCTGAGCCATTAATCATGAACTCCACAACCAACGCCTTGGAACCCAATCCTGTATATGTGCAGTGGGTTCAACAAGATCAGTTGCTTCTCAGCTGGATCCTCTCCTCCCTCACCGAAGAGGCTTTTCCTTATGTCACTGGTCTTGACACTTCTTTTGAGGCGTGGAAGGCTCTCGCTGAAGCTTTTGGTGCAGGGTCAAGTGCCAGGCAAGTTCAATTACATATGGCACTCCAAAATCTGTCACCAGATGACAAACCAATGGCACAATTTCTTAGGGAAGCCAAATCCATTGCTGACGAGCTTGCGGCTTCAGGCACTCCCATCAGTCCAGCTGAATTCAACGCCAACATTTTTAGATTGTTGCCCCCTGATTATCACTCTATTGTTGCTTCACTAAGTGCCAAGAAAACTCCGGTCTCCTTTTCTGATTTATCAGGCAGACTGATTGCACATGAAATTCTTCTCCAAAATTCCAGAAAGTCTAGTCCTGCTGTCGCCAATATGGCCAGACACAACAACAATCAATTTCGCCATACCACAGGTGCTTTTCCAAAGAACAATCATAAAGGAAAGGGTGGTACCTTCAACAACAACAACAAGAGGCGTTGGTTTCCTAATCCGTGCCAAATTTGCAATCTCAACAATCATCAAGCGAACACCTGTAGGAAGCGCTTTGATCAGACCTATACACCACCAACAGCTAATGTCGCCACTTCTGATCAGACTACAGGGACCAAGGATTGGCTAGCTGACAGCGCTGCTAGTCACCATATGACACCTGATTTGGCTAGTTTGGGGATCTCGGAGGAGTACAAAGGCAGTGATAATGTCATTATAGGTAATGGCACAGGTATGCCAATTCAACGCATTGGGCAGTCAACTTTTATCTCCAACTCTAGACCTCTATTGCTTAATCATATCTTACATGTTCCTACACTTAAGAGTCAGCTATTATCAGTAAATCGCTTTGCTAAAGATAATCAGTGCTATTTCGAATTTCACGATAATCATTTTGCTGTTAAGGATCGGACCACCAGGCAAACAATATTCACGGGTCCAGCTGAAGACGGCGTGTACAAGTTAAATTGCATGCTTCAACGGTCTCCACAGGCGTTTGTTGCTCAGAGAGTTAGCTTGGCTGATTGGCATGCACGATTGGGACATGCTCACTATGGCACAGTTTCAAATATTGTCAGGAAGTTTCAGTTACCGTGTTCAATAAAAACAGTTCCCAAGCAGATTTGTGAGTCTTGTTGCTTGGGCAAGCTTAGTCGAATAAATTTGCCTTTGACTGGCACTGTAACCGCAAATAAGTTTGATCTTATTCATGCTGATGTATGGGGTCCTACACCTCAGTTGTCTATCAATGGTTATCGTTATTTCTTGGTGTTAGTTGATGATTTTTCTCGTTTTTCTTGGTTATACCCTTTGAAGTTGAGAAGTGATGTCTTTCCTGCGATTATTCAATTTAAGGCTATGGTTGAGCTTCAGTTTGACTCAAAAATTAAGGCTTTTCAGTCCGACTGGGGTGGTGAGTTTCGTAATGTTAATGGCTTTCTCAAAGATTAGGGTATCCTGCATCGAATAGCTTGTGCCCATACTCACGAGCAAAATGGCATAGCAGAATAGAAAATCCGTCACATTGTGGATATTGGGTTGACTCTCCTTGCTCATTCTAAGGTTCCTCAACGTTTTTGGTCCTATGCCTTTGCAAGTTCCATTCATATTATTAATCGTTTGCCCTCGCTTGTCATTGCTCTTCAGTCTCCATTTGAGAAACTTTATGGCACTGTTCCTGACTATACACCACTTCGTATTTTTGGCTGCACCACCTATCCTCTTTTACGGCCTTATCATACTCATAAATTTGCTTTCAAGTCCACGACTTGTATGTATTTGGTCTTATCTATTGATCATTTGGGCTTTATTTGTTTTGAACCTCGGACTACTAAAATTTATGTGTGCATACATGCTAGGTTTGATGAATCAAGGTTTCTTTATCACGAAGCAACCGTCCAACAACAGTCCATCTTAGGGTCTGCTCCTGCTTCTGAGTCTTTTGATTCTGGCCCATGGCTCACTATATCCTCTCCGCCACCTATCCCTGCTGTGCCTTCATTACCAGCTGTGGGCTGCTCTCTTTCATTGACGCCTTCCTCTGGTGATTCTTCTGACTAGGCAGCATCTTCGTCCTCCATAGCGCCTTATCCCGCTATCATGGCCTCTTCTAGTCCTTCCTTGCCGTCTGTGGTTGTTCCTTTGCACGGGCTACAATCGCCACCTCTGCACCAGCAGCCAGTGCTCCCAGTTCGAACTCACCCTATGGTTCTTCGTCCAGCTCCTAAGAAGAAGGTTCTTAATTCTGCTCTTATTTCTTTTGCTAGTCTATCTGATGTCATTGAGCCCAATTGTTATTCTCAGGCTGTTAAACTCAGCGGTTGGCGGGAGGCAATGAGTAATGAAATCTCTGGTATTTTGAAACATGGCACTTGGGACTTGGTTTCAACTCCTGCGCATGCTAATATTGTTGGAAATAAATGGGTTTATCGTGTCAAACACAATGCTGATGGGACTGTCGAACGGCTTAAGGCGAGATTGGTTGCAAAAGGGTTCACATAGGAGGAAGGCATTGATTATTCGACAACTTTCTCTCCGGTGGTGAAGTCTACCATAATATGTCTCCTTCTTTCACTAGCTTTCTCCCATCGTTGGCCTATGCAACAGTTGGATGTATCATATGCATTTCTCAATGGTAATCTTAAGGAGACAGTCTATATGTCGCAACTTCAAGGTTTTTTTGATTCTCATTGTCCTGACTATGTGCGCCGGTTAAAGAAGTCTTTATATGTCCTTAAGCAAGCTCCCCGTGCTTGGTATAACTGGTTGAGCCAATTTTTGATTTCTAAGGGGTTTCAGACATCGCATTCAGACTCCTCGCTATTTATTTTCCATCATGATAGTCTTGTGCTTTACCTGCTTCTTTATGTTGATTACATTATCCTGACAGGCAGTAGTAATGCGTTGATTAAGTCATTTGTACAGGTTTTATTTGGGGAGTTTGAGTTACGAGACCTTGGCACCTTGAAATTTTTTCTTGGTATTGAGATCATTCCTCATGGCGATGGTATTTTATTGTCTCCGTGTAAATATCTTTGTGACTTACTTCAACTTACACACATAGATGGTGCTAAGCCCGTTAAGACACCTTTGCCTACCAATGCCTAGTTCACGACATTTGATGGGGAGCCAATTTCTGATCCTTATATCTATTGACGCACTGTAGGTGCCTTGCAATATGCATGTCTCACTCAACCTGATTTGTCCTTTTTTGTAAATCGCCTCAGTCAATTCATGTCTTCTCCAACTACTACTCATTGGCAAATTTGTAAGAGGGTTCTGCGTTATGTGAAGGAAACCATTGATCAAGGTTTGTTAATCGTACCCAGCTCCACCTCTCAGCTACAAATCTTCAATGATGCGGACTGGGCTGGCAATTAGGAGGATTGTCGCTCCACTGGTGGCTTTGCTACATTCTTGGGCAAGAACTTGGTGGCTTGGTCATCTAAGAAGCAACCTACAGTTGCTCGATCTTCTACTGAGGCTGAATATCGGGCAGTTGCTAATGCTGCTACCGAGGTTCTATGGCTAACCTCTCTATTGCGTGAGCTTGGGCGTGATCTCCAATCACCTACTATCATTTGGTGTGATAATATGGACGCTGCGTATCTTGCTCATAATCCGGCTTTCAGGGCTCGTACCAAGCACATCGAGTGTGATTTTCATTTTGTTCATGAGCGCTGCCATTCTGGTCAGCTTCAGGTTAAACATATCTCTAGTCAGGATCAACTTGCAGATATCTTTAACAAACCGCTGTCTAGTTCCCGATTTGTGAAATTGCGAGGCAAGCTGCTTGTCCTCTTCGATTCCCCTAGCTTGAGGGGGGTGTTAGCAGTATCCATCGCCAGTCATAGCTGGCAATATCTTAGCTGTACAATATTGGTTACATGTGCAATCTTCGCAGCTTCATTTCCTGGATATATAAGATCACAATAGCACATCTCTAAGGTATATAATATTCGTTGCTTGCGTGATCTCAGTAGCATGGATATCTACACGAGATTGTAATAGCAACTCATCAACATAACGGTTGCAAGATTAAAGGAGAATAATATGTAATTTCAAATATTAGGCGTGATTATAACTAGGATCAGTTTACATGTAAATGTGTATATATACACTCAGCAGCTGAATACGAAAATGGGTTGATCCAATTGAATTCTTATTAAATCACAAGGACTAACAACGAAGTACATGCTGTTGTGAAGAAGTTTCTTGCTTTAAGGTCTAAAGATTAAAGATATAGTTTAAAAAAGCATTTTACCAAGCACGGAAAAGGATGTTAAGCCACATAATGTCACATTGGCAGAGTGGATGGATTTATGCGAATATTGGGAGCAATCAGCTACAAAGGTTAGTTTATTTGATAAAAAAACTTAATTTCACAACTT
>JANIHZ010000007.1:2732041-2744830 GCA_027478365.1 Erythroxylum rufum | reverse complement strand
GTTTTTAGTAAATCTGAATTGAACAAGTATTGTTCATAAGAAGGGTTTAACGAAAAAGATTACACAATTCAACCCCCCTTCTTGTGTATTTGATTATCATTTACTAACGTGTGATTCACTTCACCTATGTCATTTAGACGGGTACAATTTTAGTACGGATATCCATGAATTTTGTATAAAATAGGGGGATAAAAGTTAATCTTATAAAGATTCTCTAATGCAATTTAGCATTCAGTTAGAGAACCTAAAGTTTTTCTCTGATGCAGTTTAGCATTTGGTGAGAGAAAATAAGTTTTCTCTAATGTTGTTTAGCATTCGGTGAGAAAAAATAAGATTTTTCTAATAAAGTTTAGTATAAAGTTTGGAGAAATCGAGACCTACAAATGAAGATGATATAATTTACATCATACAATTATCATCTTAGTTTTTCACACTCTATTTTCTCATTCATGTTAGTGAGGTATTTGATACTTTTCAGTATCGAAAGCCTTGCGGAACAAGATAATGGACTTTCATTATCTTTAGATCAAATGTTTTGTTTTTAAACCTAGTCAACTAATACAGTAGCGTAGCTTAATCGAGTTTTTTAATTGTTTTAAACTTGAGTCAACACTACAATTAAGTATTGTCCAAGGGAGAGAATGTTGGACATTTTCAACATTTCCCATAAAGTTGGACAACATTCAATTGCAATTTTTAGTTTTTTGATAACTTATTAGATAAGTTACGTAATTTGATCCTGATAAAGATAATAAAGTGGCCCAATAAATGATCAAAGTCAATGAGCTGAAGTCCAGGAGGAAAATGGATCTTGATCAGTGTGGAACAGACCCATATCGGGCCTATAATAGGAAGCCCAATATGGATGCTATTTAAAGAGGTTAAGGTCTCTTGTAGTTGTTCATGTCATTCGTGAATGTAAAGTTACTCTTACCTATTCTGGTTTTGAGAAAACTATAGAAAAAAGTAGACCACATTCTGGTGAGTAGTTCCCATGAAGGCGATGGCGGAAAGCTCGTTTGAAGTTATGGAACCAGTATGTAACTAAGGTCTCATTACATACTTCTTTATCTTCCGATGACCCGACTAGATATCGCTTACGTAGTATATTTATTGTCATAATTTATGCCTTCCCCTCAGGATACACATTGGTAGGCGGCACTTCAAGTGGTAAGATACATAAAATTTGCACATGATCATTATGTCATGCTCTTAGCCGGGCAAGCACTCACATTCGATACTTACATCTTTAGATAAATTGACAGGCAAGAGGACCTAGAAGCAACTCTTACAGGCAAAGTCTCTGAATATGATGAATGTATACCTATGATGTCAAAGACTATGGATGAAGGATGGAAGAAACATGCTCTTTCTGGGCAAATATCTTTATACTTATTCCTTTTCAGTGTTTCCTTATTGACGTAACTTATACTAGATAATCTAGTCAACATATCTAGTTTCACCAGGCGATCAGAGCACCCATATGTTCTTCTGCAAGAGGTGATAAAGAGCAATTTAGATTTATGATCATTCGACCTAGGAGTTTGACTATTAGTTGTTGAAGCACATGTAACTTTCCTCGTAATTGTTGAGGATTGAGACAAAGAGCTCCAATTTCCCCTTATTTGTTTATCATTTGTATGGAAGTCCTAAGTCAGCTAATTCAACACAAGGTAGGCAAAAGCAAAGACTTCAGATTTCATAGTAAATGCAGGAGAGGAAGGCTAATCAACCTTTGTTTTACGAATGACTTGGTACTCTTTTCTAAGGCTCGTGGGAATTCTATTGAATTGCTTATGTAAACTCTAACTGATTTCAAAGAACTGTCAGGTCTGGAGATTAATCTTACTAAGAATCGGTTCATTCTAGCTGTTGGTGCTAATATTGATGGAAAACAATATCTCTGTAATTATATGAATGAAGAGGAAACCTGCTCCACTGATTTATCTAGGGCTTCCTATTACGACAAAGAGAATTCAATTTACTGAATGTTTTCTAATGATTAAGAAAATACAAAGAAGATTAGGAATGTTGTCTAACAAAGTACTCTCTTTTGGTGGGAGGTTACAACTCATCAAATCGATCCTGAACTCTCTTCATTTTTACTAGTCCTCTAACATTTCATTAGCTAAAGTTGTCTTCAAAACCATTGAGAAGCTTTTCAGAAGATTTCTCTAGGGCAACTTAAATTCGGACAGACATTTTGCCAAGGTTGAATGGTCTGAAGTTTGTAAAAGGAAAGCAGAAAGGGGATTGGGACTGATTCTTATTGCCTCTTTTAATACTTCAGCTCTCATTAAGAATATGTGGAATATTCTATTGGAAAAGAAGTCTTTATGGATATGGTGGTTTCATAGCTATATCCTGAAAGGAACTAGTCTTTAGGCTATATCGATTAAACCTTCCTTCTCTTAGACCTTGATCTAACTCTTAAAGCTAAGACCTATGTTGGAACCTCTAGTGAATTGTAAGGTGGGTAATGGAGAAAAGGCAAACTTATGGTTTGATAATTGGACTGGTAAGGGCCCTCTAATTAGATATCCTCAAACTCTTCAGATATGGGGTGAATTTCGTATCAATACAAAGGTTAACTCTATCTTATTAAGGGGACAATGGAGCATTCCAGTTGAGTTGCAATATCTTACTCTTAATTATCGACCTAATCTAGAGAAGGAGGATGTATTCCATTGTCTCAAGATGCTTCCGAACACCTTCAACATTACAAGATTCAGAAAGTGGCAGAATTAGAACAACCCTAGACAAATTTGGTCTCCAATCATCTGGCATAAAACTCTCAGGCCTAGTCACTCAATCCTTTAGTGGCTTACTGTGCTTAACAAGTTAAGCACAATAGATAGAATACATTTCATTAATTATGATCCTAGCTGAGTACTATATGAGATGGAGGAGGGATCTAGGGATCATTTATTCTTTCTTTGTCCCTATTCCAAGTATATATGGGAGAAGATGCAAAGATTATGTCTTATTCCAAGGATATATGGCGAGAGAGGAACCTCAGAAGATTTCAAAGCAAAGCAAGAACAATAAAGAAAGTTCTCAATGCATTAACAACTGTAATAAGAGAGTATCTCATGTATGCAACCACAATAGAAATAGTAAACCCTAAACTAGCATCTTCATGGAGAATTAGTTAATATTACTTAGAAAGGGCCTTAATTCATGAAAATTGCAAACTGGAATGAAAATACCTGGTATGTCGATTCCTTCCCCTTCTAAGCTGACTGTTGTTCCAGAAAGCTATAAGTTGATCATCGACCCAAGACATCAAGGATGACATTTAGGTGAACTAATCTAAAGTTAATCCTCTTTCGGACTTGTTAACAACAAGAGAGTATCTCATGTACGCAACCACAATAGAAACAGTAAAACCTTAGACTAGCAATCTTCATGGAGAATTAGTTAATATTACTCAGAAAGGGCCTTAGTTCATGAAAATTGCAAACTAGAATGAAAATTCCTGGTATGTTGATTCCTTCCCCTTCTAAGCTGACTGTTGTTCCAAAAAGCTATAAGCTGATCTCCGACCCAAGACATCGAGGATGACATTTAGATGAACTAATTTGAAGTTGATCCTCTTTCGGACTTGTTAACGACAACAATCACCCAACCCTAATTTGGTAGGGTTGGCTAAGGGGACTTAATAAAAAGGTAATAATAATTATACTTAAAGTTATTCTTTTTTCTGTTGCCTATTCTTTTGTAAATTGCCTAAAATACTTCTTGCAGTAGTGGCGTACTCTTCTTTACATTTACATACTTATTATAAAGTCCAAATCCTTTGTCAAATATTACTCTGTCTTATTTTGTCTTATAGAATCTCAGCCATTTATTTTGTGGGATCCACGTGGAACCCATGCGGAACTCACATAAATAAATAGCTAAGATTTATTGGACACAATAAGATATCATAATATTAGACAGAGAATCTGGACTCCTTATTATAATGTCAATTGAGCATCCTATCCCATATTAAGATGATCAACAATTGGCTACCGTACTTTTGTGGGTCCCAAACTTCATTTTTGGCGTATAAAAGAACAATCAAGAGTCTCTCGTTTCTCCATAGAAGCTGAATATCTTGTCATGACCATTGTTATTAGCAAACTTACGTGGTTGCAAACACTCTTATGGGAAGTAGGTATCCCTCCGCATCTTGCAAATTTCTCTTGTGATAATGAAGTTGCTCTTCAGACAACAAATAATCCTACTTTTCATGATAGAACAAAGCACTTCGAAACTAATGAATTGCCATTTTATTAGGGATAAAATTCAAGAAGGGCAACTTCAGACCACTTTTGTTTCATCTAATGAGTAGCTTACCTATGTGTTTCGCAAAGTTCTCTTACCAGCATATCATCCGATCCATAATCAATTACTTTCCAATCTCAGGTATCATCCACAAATTTGAGCTTGAGGAGAAGTGTTATTCGGTCAAAAATATGATAAGATTATATTATATAATCAGTTGTTGCATTTAAACTAACTTAGGATAATTACAAATACAGAAAAATACTTGTCTAAAATGGATAACTTTACTTTACTTTTCTCCTGTTATCATGTGATTGATTGGACCCTCCTTGTATATATTTCTGCCTATTACGTTGAACCGCATATCAAACACTTTCGTGTTTATTACGGCTTTCCCAGATTTCGTTCTTTCCTAGCGACCAACATTGTCAACAACTGCGAATAGAATATGGTCAAGGAGAAACGTCACTGTGCATGCCACCTTGACACCTTTTTGTCCATTTTCTTTAGCATGGTTCCGTCAGTAAATTATCCTTCCCACAGTATTAGACCCCTTGCCGTTTATAAAAAGCCCTAGATTTTAGTGTTTCTCATTCCATTCTCATTCTTATAGCAAAGTTCAGATTTACGATATCTATTAGCATTCGTACATCTTCTATTGTTTTTCATTTTATTGTCATTGGAATTTGTTTGGAGAAAAGCATAAAGCAATCACAGTGCAGAAAGGTGAAGTCAACTCCCAGATTAACAACGCCATGCATGTTAGTGAAGCTCCTACCATCCCTCTTCTTACCCCTTACAAGATGGGGCAGTTTCATCTTTCTCACAGGTAATTAATAACTTGTCATATATATGCGTTGCCATTTTCTCTGAAGCTACTATTCAACTGGTTGGGTTTGTTTGATGGATATTGTTCAGTCTTTTGAGGTAGAGTGAAGAATAGAATAACAAGCAAATTTCTTTTGTAAGCCTAAACATCAGATAAAATCTCAAGAAATTCATACGATAATTAAAAAAAATAAATAGAACAGTTAATTCCGATCATCCTTCACTAAAACAATCGTAACTTTTTATAAAGATGCTCAAATGACTTGAAACTTTCACTGCTTCAAATTAGATTTAAAAACTTTAAATTCAATTCATAGGTCACATACCCAAAATGACCAACATTTGTTCTTTTAAGTTTTCTCTTAAATTAACCTCAATTTCTGTCTACTTCAAACACTTTAACTATTTGACCATATTCAATTTAGATTTTCAACATTCACCATCTACGACATCTTCTGCCTCGAAGTTTCACTATTTAAGAATTTTGTTTTCTTGATCCTAATGAAAGAAAAGCCCCGCTTGTTACAAAGTCTGGTTTTTAAAAGTTTAACTAGAAAATCAATACGTATATATTCAAAGTTGAATCAATTCTTTGTCTCAATTTTAGTAAATTAATATCTGTGGTCAAAACTCTTACTTAAACTGCATTCATCGATCCTCATTACCGATCGCCACTAAATGGTAAAGGCACTTAGCTCTTGGTAAGACAGGAGTATAAGAAAGTCATACGCCTCGGTTTTCAGTTTCATATATATCTTATACATTAACTTTTCAGAATGGAAAATTAGAAGCCTACTAAACTATTGTATAATTAATGATGATTTGTAGAGTTGTTCTGGCACCGTTGACAAGAAATAGATCTTACAATAATGTTCCTCAACCTCATGCCATCTTGTATTACTCTCAAAGAACCACAAAAGGTGGCCTTCTCATAAGTGGAGCAACAGGAGTTTCTGACACTGCTCAAGGGTAAGTGCTTCCAGTATCCAGTTATACTATTAGCTCTTAATTCTTAATTAGTTGGAAAATAAGTTGTTTATGTTGAATATTAGTTCATATTTAAGTACTTGAATTTGTTAGTTCTACATGTAATAATATATTCTGTTTCTTGTATATATTGTAGATATCCGGAAACACCCGGCATATGGACCAAAAAGCAAATTGAGGCATGGAAACCTATTGTAGATGCTGTCCACGCCAAAGGTGGTATCCTCTTTTGTCAAATTTGGCATGCTGGAAGAGTTTCAAATCCAGGTGGGCTTCTTGTATGAAGCAAAATGACAGGGGTACCCTAAGCGAATACGGACTGATCATATAAACTAGAACAAATTGGTCAAGAAATAATAAAAAAGAAACATGATATAAGAGACAGCTTCGAAATACAGGTACCCGCATGGGTAGCCCAGTTGGTTTCTTGGGAGGGTAACTGAGGTCAAAGCTTCGAAATACAGGTAGGCACCTAGGATTATAGAATAGGAATCTGGCTAATCATTATGCACTCCTGTATGCTTCAAAAGCATGAAAGCCTTCATTTTGCAATGCATTCATTGTGCCTAATCTAGAATCCTTATCTTGTATATTTTGGAAAGAAACAATTGGGCAAAATGAATTGACCTTTATTTGCGGTTCCATGCAAAATGCAAATATTGACACGGAATGCCAGAGTAGAGCAACTCATCCACTCATATGATTGGTTTGATACAGGTTTCCAGCCCAATGGCCAGGATCCAATATCTTCTACAGACAAGCCGATCAAAGGCACCGAGTACACATCTCCAAGGCGACTTGGAACGGAAGAAATTCCTCAAATTGTCAACGATTTCAGGATCGCTGCGAGGAATGCTATAGAAGCTGGTAAGCCATTCCATCTTCTAACTTCAAGTGCCAGAAAATGTACTCGTAGATGTACCTTCAAGTACCAGAAACGGTCCTGAATTTGGTGTTATGGTCTCAGGCTTTGATGGGGTCGAGATACATGGAGCACATGGTTACCTGGTTGACCAATTTTTGAAAGATCATGTTAATGACCGAACAGACCAGTATGGAGGATCTTTGGAGAATCGATGCAGGTTCGCTCTTGATACAGTGGAAGCTGTGGCAGATGAGATAGGATCAGATAGAGTTGGGATAAGAGTTTCACCATTTGCAGACTGTATGGACTGCGGAGACTCAAATCCCAGAGCTTTGGGACTATATTTGGCAGAGTCATTGAATAAATATGGGATTCTCTACTGTCACATGGTTGAGCCAAAACTGAAGACGGCTGCAGAAAAACATGAAACCCCGGAAACCCTGTTGCCCATGAGAAAGGTTTTCAATGGAACTTTCATATCTGCGGGTGGTTACCACAAGGAAGATGCAAACAAAGCTGTGGAGGAGAACCGGACAGATCTTGTTGCTTATGGTCGTTGGTTCTTGGCCAATCCTGATTTGCCAAAGAGATTTGAGCTTAATGCTCCTTTGAACAACTATAGCAGAGCAACATTCTACACACAAGATCCTGTCATTGGTTACACCGATTACCCATTTCTTGAGGACACTTTCCGTTCCTGAATGAAGAACACAAGTTGAACTTGGCAAATTGTCCGTTGGTTCTTTCCCAGGACACACGGTAGCATTAAGCGATGTGTAAGACTGCAGATAGAGGTGGCCAATAAGAGTTTAACACGATTGTGTTCTACATGAGAGTGCAATTCAAACTTTACCTTTTTTTTCTTAAAAATAGGTCAGATAGTAATATTTTAGAATATTTAAAATGAAACTTACATTTATAGAATATTTAAATTAAATACTAAATAAATAAAAATTTAAATAGAATTAAATGTTGTAATATGAGTTTGTTATTTTTATTAATCACGTTGGCATTCACTATATTATAAATGTGGCATAAGATAATATAGCACCCATATTTTCAAAATAAATTTATTTTTACTTTTTAATTATGATTATATTAATTAAAGTTAATAAACATAAATTAATTTGTGAAATTAATTTAAATTTAATCAAAACTTAATTAGATCTAAATTCCCAAATTGACAAAATCATAATCGTTGCCCATGTGACAACAAAACTTAGGGTGTGCTTGGTTTACTTTGAAGAATGGTAATAAAAATTATAATGAGACTTCCATTCCTCACTATATTGGGGGTATGGAGTATTGCTCCAAAAGGGGATATAAAAACATTGTTGATTCAATCATATATATTACCAATTAGGATTCGAATCTCCACGCTCTTTAGCATGAGATATTAAGTCCCGCAGGTCCATCATTTCACTACCAAGACATCTTTAAAATGAATCGTATTTCATGAATATGATATCTATCTAGTGTCATATATGGAATTATGAAATAGGTAGAGTTTTGGAGTCTTTCTATTAATTGGTCATGTAAGCGTTCATTTTTATGCTTATCTTAATTGTTGATTCAGTTTATGCATGGTGAAAAGGAGAATTAGAGTGGCCTTAGCTATTAAGTATTCCATGATAATAATAATAATAATAATAATAATAAGATTGAGAAAATTATAAATTCCATTGAGTTTCCCTTACTTAATCAACCATCCCTAATTTTAATTATTTTAACTACATATCTTTGAAATTGGTCAAGTCTCTGTAGTTTACGTAGGACACCCTAATAACCACTACGAGGATATATAGATGCACACAAAATAGACCTAGGCAATCGAACAATTCCCAAAGATAAGGCAATCATATATCACATTTCTTACTTCAAGGTGGTTTGTACAAGTCACAAATTACAAATATTATATCCATACATTAAAAGAAAACTCATCATACATTATATTTAGTATAGGCCATTCATAAATGCATAAAATTCCTTCTTAATATTTATGAATACAATATAATGTTTAGAAATAAAATCTTCCAAAAGGTTACTCGCCCTTCCTTGGCGATTGCGGTTGTCCTAAACTTAACCCTATTTATCAAGACCTACACGGAGGAAAAACTACCATGCTAAACATATATAGCTTAGTGGGGAATAATGGTGCATGATGGTGACTACTCACAACAATCATCTAACATCCACATGCAAATGATTCATGGCATTTAAGTGATGGAAAATACATTATAAAATAAAAGTCATGAAATATCTTAATACACATAACAACATTCGAAATGAAATTCAGAGATTATTTAGAATATAATTTTGCATCAAAACAAAACAAATATCAGAACTTCTATAAAATTGCATGCTAATTTCTTCACATGTGGGTATCAGGAATAGAATAGAAGATACCTATGATTGGTATCTACAGAAGAGCTAATAACCTCTAAAATAGAAGAGATGTAAGTCTCTAAACCAAAAGACACCGTAGTGTTTCAGAACAGAAGCAACTACAAATCCTTGTAAGCATGGCTATTTACCTACAACTAAAACTTAGCTGGTTAAAGTCAATCATCTAAACATTATAATTACATGTTAGAGTCACATTAAAAAGCAACAATTCCTAACATGCAAACTCATTCCCTCATGCTTGCATTATAATTTGAAAATGTTTATCATGCCCATTCATATTTAATATGCTTTATGATCACATTCTTGTTCAACAATACATCAATGAAGGCATTAAAGTATATACACATTAACTGCATGATGAATCTCATGTTACCCTTTTAACTGGGTTTGCTAAGCTTCGGTAACATCTAAAAAGAAAATTTTTAAATAAAGTTCGACAGCATACAGGTGAGAAAATTTCATGTTTGGGTTAAGCACACGGTGGGTCTAAAAATAGACAACCTAAATAGTCCAGCAACAAAGTACATGACAATCTCCACTTGTTTCAAAATTTTTATATAGCAAAAGTTCAACTTAGGTTTTAAGGTCTTCTAGACATTTATTCCCTTATGTCTTAATTTTCTAATGGCATAAATTTCATATAATTTGGTTAATTATTCTAGGAGGTATACCCAAAAAACTACAGGATGTTCAAGAACAGGGACATTAGCTAGAACTTAACTTCAAGCCATAATTCAAAAATCTTAAAGGCAGAATACGTCATGAAACTTATATCTCTAGTTTAATCTCCAATTGGAATTGTCCAATTTGGAGGTCTAAAGGCTAAGATATGACCAAATTATAGAAGTTTGATGAGTAGAACCTATCCATCCAGCGAGATACATATCCCAAATCAACTAACTTTGGTTTTATCATGCAAGAGCAACACAAAAACACATCCAATTTAACCAACAACCTCCCATTTGCTTATGGAATACTTCTTTTATCAATTCTCCTCACATCACGCGTAAATATATCAAAAATTCCCATACCTCTTGAAGAAGTGATCAAACCCTTTTTTTTCACTCTACTTGTTTTTCTTTTCCTTTTCCTTTGTTCTTCTTCTCCTCTACACATAACACACCCATTCAAAACTCATCTTCAACAATTACATACACATAACAAAACCCTAAATGAAGAGAAAACCACTAACTTTTGCTTTGATTTCCACCTAAGCTTAGCTTGATTCCTTACATGTAAAATGGTGTGATGAAGAAGATGGAATGGAGAGAAAATGAGGATAAGCAAATTTTGCATTGAAAACCTGAAATGCACATCCCTCACTCATCTCTTACATTCCCATCTCATGCCATACATGCCTCAATCCTCTTATTGGTCACAAGTGCTTTAATCTTATTAATCACACATGCGTTAATCATATTGGTCACACATGCTTTAATCAAATTGGTCACAGATGCTTTAATCCTATTGGTCACACATACTTTAATTATATTGGTCCATGTGTTAACTTTAAGAAAATTGCACATTTAGTCCTTCTTCTTCCTTTGATTCCCATATTGGTATATAATCTCATCAATTAATTTCATTCTCATCCATATTTCACATCTAAGTATGTATGTCCATGTTAAAATGAACAAATTACCCATTTACCTATGTCTTTTACATTCAATACCATTATGTCTCTCACTATGCGTGTACTTAATTCTTAATGTTCACTACTTAATACACCCTAGATATGCTATAATACTTCAAGGGTATATGTTGGGGCCTTACATTACGGTTGCTTCTTTATAGTACCTATTGTTGCTTCATTGAATTTGCTTCATTAATAGGCTCATGATTTTACTTTGATCATTATGGACCAGTACCAAGATTGAGTCCTGGACTCTTCTCAAGCATCTCTTTATCTTATTCCTATACTTGCTCATTCCTATTTTTTCTTTGTCCTCATGACCAATTCGATTTTAAGTTTCTGTCCTTTTAGCTCCATAGCCAACTTAATCCTCATGCAAATTTAGCTATACTAGTTCATTTTACTTGGGAAGTTTTTGCTTTTCTAATCGATGATTTCCATAATATGTAAGATATAGTTATATATCAAGCTTTCGCACTTTGTTAAAACATGATTCCATGTATGTTGTAGATTATTTCCTTTTTCTATGGCTTTTAGCTTTGCTGGAATTCGGACTCATTTCAGCGACTTCACCAAGCAAAAGTAATTGGCTTTCCCATAACGACACAAAGATGATGAATGTGGAATTATTTGGTAGCTAAGAAATTTGCGGCACTAGATACTTTAGTTAACCCCATAAATGAATCCGACGAGCTCTCTTACTTGGATAGTTGCAAAAACCTCCTTCCTTATCTACTTTTTCTTACTTTTCTTCTCCTGCAGATGAAATTATGCCATTTTCACCTAAAATTTTACTGCTTGATCAAGAATTTGGGACTCCTCAATGCTAAAACACCAAAAGAGCTACATTTATAACTTCTTCTCAAGTTTCAGTGCACCTGATATGTTTGATGCGTACATTATAAATTTCAATTATATTGAAAATCTAAACTTAATATGGTCAAATAATTAAAGTGTTTGAAGTTAATAGAATTTGAGGCTGATTTAAGAGAGAATTTAAAAGGACAAACGTTAGTCGTTTTGGAAGTGTGACATATAGATTTAAAACTCTTAAAGTGTAGTTTTAGGTAGTGAATCTTTCAAGTCATTTAGACTTCTTTATAAAAAATTTATGGTTATTTTAGTAAAGAATGGTTAAAATTAACTATGTTGTTTAGAATTTTGCTTTTTTTTAATTTATCATTGTACGAATTTCTAGAGTTTTCATTTGATATTTAGGCTTGTAAAAAGAGTTGTAATTAGTTGTTATGTAAGAGAATCAAAAGAGTAATAATAAAAATAAGGTTCCTTGTGATTTTTTTGTTCTCTCTACCTCAAAAAGTGTTGAATACACTATTAGACTCTAACAAATTGGTATCAAAGCCATGACAACCTCCAATATGACGCCACTCGAACAAGTTCCATTATTACATCTTACGAAGAATAACTATGACAATTAGAGTATATAATTTAAAGGCATTGTTTGGTGCCCAAGATGTGTGGGATGTACTAAAGAATGGCTACAATGAACCGGCAACAACAGGTAATATGTCAGCGAATCAGATAAAGATGCTGAAAGAGACCAGTATGAATGAAAAAACCACACTTTACCTCCTTTTTCAAGCAGTTGATGAATCTAGTTTTGAGAAGATTGTTAGCGTGACAACATCAAAAAAGGCATAGAAGATTCTTGAAAAAGCATACAAAGGTATGGACCGATTGAAACAAGTTTGCCTACTGATGGATGTCGAATCCACCAAAAATAAAATCTACTCCTGAAAAATCAATTAAATTGTAGCTAAGGTGAGTAGAGTCGTATCCA
>JANIHZ010000007.1:2527313-2538061 GCA_027478365.1 Erythroxylum rufum | reverse complement strand
CTTGAATGAGAATAAAAAACACAGGGGCTAAGGTGAACGAATTAAAAATACAAGGGCTAAGATGAATAATCAAGTATATCACATGGGCTCTTTTATGTAATTTGCCAAAACTATTAAAGGTTTTATTTTGCAAATCAAGAAGTTAGAACCGTATACATATACGAAAAACAATATCTGAAACCATGAGACCACTGAAATATAATCGTATATGCTAATAACTAGATCTAAAGAAAATAAACAAAAGAAACTCCGATAATATGGAAGACAAAAAGTAAACAAATGACCCAATTATGAACAAAGCTCTTACGTCACTTGTTGGGTTTTAATCTCTTTAATGACAGGATCCATTCGTATCAAATTATCAAGAATTAAATAAAAGCGGAAGAATACTTAAATCTATTGTAAAATTTGCACTGGAGTCTTGTGGTTTGTCTTCCAAATTAAAACGTAACCTTTTTAGGAGTTTTTCCTAACTCTCTGTTTTTTATTTGATAATGAGATGTCAGAAAAGAATTATGTGTACATTTAATTTGGAAATCATATCCACTTATATTAGGATAAAACTCTAATATAATTTTTTTAATTTCTAGTTTGGTCTATCATAAAATTAGAAATTATAAATTCGGTCTCAATACATATAAAGGTCACACTTAAAAATAGATGCATGAAGTCCAAAATACTATAAACATATTAGATAACTTTAATTAATTAAGCTCTAACTTTATATGACAGCCTTTGTATATAATTATATACATACAAGCAACATGTTTGATTAAAAAATCCTTACACCAACTAGCAGTAGCGGAGACGCCACTCAACTCCCAAAACTCTTTCATGTGCGCGGCTCCGTCGATCGTTGCCTCCACTTCCTACTTCCTATTAATAGCAAGGATGCGCTTCCCAGCAAAACCCATCACAACCACTAAACACTTAAACAGATGGATTTTCTTCGTAGTTATTCGATGTTGCCATATTTTATTGTTCTATTTTCCTTCCCATTGATGATCATTTCGGCTGTCCCTCAAAATGATTTCCTTCAATGCGTATTCAAAAATTCCCGTAGTGCCAACCCCATTTCCAATCACGTCTATACTCCAAAAGATGCTTCTTATTCATCTGTGCTAGAGTACACTATTCAAGACCTGAGGTTTAATAACACTTCCACTCCCAAACCTCTTGTCATTATCACACCAACAGATGTCTTCCACATTCAGGCCGTCGTTGTTTGCTCCCGTAGGCATGGACTGGATCTCAGGATTCGAAGTGGAGGCCATGACTATGAAGGGCTTTCTTATGTTTCTGCTCTCCCATTCGTCCTCCTTGACATGATTAATATGACCAAGATTGAGGTTGACGTAGCAACTAACAGTGCATGGGTACAAGCTGGAGCAACTCTTGGCTCCTTCTATTATGAACTCGTCAAGACAAACCCAGGCCTTGCCTTCCCTGCCGGAATTTGCCCAAGTGTTGGAATTGGCGGACACCTCAGTGGCGGAGGGTACGGCAATCTTATTAGGAAGTATGGCATTGGTGCTGATCATATAATTGATGCATGCATAGTTGATGTTAATGGAAGACTCCTCGACAGAGCCTCAATGGGAGAAGATGTGTTTTGGGCCATCAAAGGTGGTGGAGGAAATACTTACGGCGTGGTTGTCTCTTGGAAGGTGAGTATGGTCTCCGTTCCTTCTAAAGTGACGGTATTCAAGGTCCGAAGATCCTTGCAACAGAATGCAACCAAGCTTGTCTATCGCTGGCAGACAGTAGCAAATGAGGCTCCTGAAGATCTTTACGTATTAGGTGTGATGGGAAAAACTAATTCTAGTCAAGTGGGAAGCACAGCAGTAAGCATTACTTTCTATGGAAATTTTCTGGGAAGAGTAGACAAGCTTCTTCCACTGATGCAAAAGAGATTTCCCGATCTTGGTTTGGTTAGAGAAGATTGTGCCGAAATGACATGGGCCGAGTCTAACCTTTTCTTCTCCGACTTTCCACCCAATTCGCCACTGGAACTTCTGCTTACTCGCACCCTACTGAAAGGAACATCAAAGGCAAAATCCGACTATGTCAAGGAACCCATTCCTGAAGCTGCAATAGAGAGAATGTGGAAACGGTTCTACCAAGTCGAGATAGGGTTTCTGTATTTGGTCCCTTACGGAGGAAGAATGAATCAAATTCCAGAGTCCAGTATCCCATATTCACATCGGGGTGGAATTTTATACCAAATGGGATACTTTACAAGTTGGAACGAAGATAACGATGTTGTGGCTCAGAGACACATCAACTGGATCAGGAGTCTTTATCGTTACATGACGCCATATGTTTCAAGCAAGCCTCGATCAGCATATATAAACTACCGTGATCTTGATATTGGAATAAACGATCCAACTTTTAACACAACTTATGCCGAGGCAAGTGTATGGGGGGAAAAATATTTTGGCAATAACTTCTACAGGTTGGTAAAGGTTAAAACAACAATTGATCCTTCCAATTTCTTCAGAAACGAGCAAAGTGTTCCAATTCTACTCTAAAGCCCTGGTGATTAGAGACGAAGAATAAAGACTGATGAACGACAATAAAACGAAGCTTGATATCGATCAGGCTTTCCTAGTAATTGTTTCTTTCTGCTTGATTCGAATATTTTCGTATCAGAGAGTTTCGTCAAAAGCAATTAGTTGACGAGCTCTTGCAAAGAACATCAAAGATAATTTCAGCATTAGCGCTCTAATACTTAAATTAAAATTAGATAATAAGACATTAATAAAAATTAAAAAACTAGAAGATTGAAAGATGTAAGTTTTTATACTTTGATATTCAAACATCAAAGACATAAATCATACATAAATCATGAATCATACCTAAATCATTGATGTCCATTAAGATCTTAAATATAATAATAACATCTTGAATATAATAATAACTAAATAGATGAAGCAAACAAGTCACTAACCTTGAGCATAAGTTGTCATGATGTAGATCAAAAGCTTTCAACAATCATGAATTAATTTCTTTTTCTTAACCCTCTTTATGTAACAGATAGCTTGATGGATAGTCAAATACATTCTTTCTGCATTTGTTTTGTCCGTACCTAATTAGAGTAGAGAGAGCCTTAGTTTGTATACACTTTTTATTGAAATTAAATCTTGTACGTTCACGAAGTACTAAATTAATAGTCAAGATTTAATATACTATTAAACAAAGAAAAAAATCCTAAACCAAGTTTAATACGAGCCTACAGAAAATATGGGCCATAACATCAAGTCATATTACTTACATTCTCCTACTTAGTCGGATGTTTTATCATTACATTTAATAGTGTAATATAAGGCTAGTAAAAATTAAATCTTATAAACTGTTAACATCGTAAGCACCTCATTATAACAAATCACATAATGTGGGTTATGACAGTCATACGCAGTATAGTTGTATACTTCCTTCCATATACCACTACATTAAGAACTTATTATGTTTAGGTTCATAAGTTATACATAACAACATACATTCCATATACTTATTATGAAAATGTATCAAAATTTCTTATTCAAACAATTATGTATACATAAACATAATAAATAACAAATATAAAATTCAGAAACATATTGTTATTAAGCTAAAGAGTGTTAAAACATCATCATCAAACATTATTATTAATTATCAATATAACCAAAACCCATCCTAAGCACATGCTTATTGCATGTCTTTGGTTGTAAACCTTTAGTTAGAGGATCTACAACCATGAGATCCATCCTAATATGTTCTATATGCACTCTTTATTTTTGAATATCCTCTTCGACAAAAAAGTACTTTAATTCCATGTATTTTGCACGCAATTGGCCTGAAATCATGTATTATAGAGGTATTAGGTACCTTGGGGACAAATTAAGGTGACATAAGTTTTGTTTAATTCCAACTACATATATAGATTGTATGCTAAAAAATAATGCATTAAATCCATCTAGACTAGGAGCTTTTTCAAGATTAAAACATAATAAAGTTTGCTTCACTTCCTCAAGTGTGATTTCCTTAACCAAATCTGCTTCCAAATGTGTTAGAAATGGTTTATTCAGGAACTGTTTAAACTCATTAGAGATTATGCTATCTTCCTAGATTCCACCAAATAGGGATCTTAATTGAGTAAAAGTTGGTACCTTGAGGTCATCCTACTTGGATATCAAATTCCCATAATTATCCTTCAAGGAAACTATTTTATTATTGTTTAATCTAGGATAGTGTTTGAATCACCCTCCCTTAGATAGTTAATTCTAGCTTTCTACCTAAGATATGAATTATAGGCTTCTAAAGGTAAGTAATAATCCTTTAAAGCAACTGATTCTAAAGCTCTCAACCTTTGCTAGAAGGATTGGAAATCAGTGAATTTTGGAGCTTTATAAGATAATTGAGGAAAGAGTTCTTCCACTGAGAAATAGGTGATGAATCTAAGTTATATAGACAAATTGGGGACTACTTGAGTGTTCTCAGAAATTGTAAGCATTGTAATGGATTTAACCCTTGAGAGTTATGATTTAGCCCTTCCTAAACCAATCATGATAAACTTGGATGTTTGAGCTAGGCATTAAAGAATCTAAACGGAGACTTGCTTTTGAGCACTAATTGTATATTGTAGTGATGATTGGAGAGAGATCTAACATTAAATAGTTGTGAAAATTAGTAGCACTTTGGTAAAAAGCACTAAGCCATTCTGAGTTCAAAAGACTCTTATTAAGTTTCTTTTGCATAAATTGAGCTTCATTTTGCTTATTACTCTAAGTGAATAGATTCCTTGAGTAATTTAGATCCTCCAGTTCTAGGTTGCTAGTTAACTTTACAAAGGGAAAATTTTTAGGTATGGTTTTGATTAGCTAACCTTTAGCTTCAAAAGCAAACTTTGTGCAGTTAAATTCTCCGATAAAAATCTAGGGGATATTAATATTGTTATTCAATCTTATTAAACCCTCTTGGAGTTTAGCTCTTTAAAACTTAAGATTGGAAGTATAAACCAAAGTAATTGCAATCTCAAAAGATAGTGCAGGACAACTTATTATGAAATGGAGCATCTGATAAGAACATTCCAAGTCTCTAAGTTAGAAAGTGAGAGGGTTGAAGGCTACAATTATTCTACCATTGTAGTGCTCGCTATGGTTGCTTAATGAAGTCCACTCCATACTAATAAACCAAAGACTTTGCTAAATTGTTCATGTTTAATTCTGGTTTCAATCAAACTAACAAAATGAGATTTTTTTAAAGACCAGGAAATCTTTAAGGGCCTGTTATTTATCAGGGTTGTTTAAACCCCTAATGTTCCACTTTATCAGGTTCATAAAAAGGAGGATTAGAGAGGTTCTTCTTCCTGACCTTCCTACCCGTAGATTTCTTAATAGTGTTAATATTTAATGGTTTGTCATGGTTAAAGTCTTAACTAGTTGTTGACCTAGTATTGAGCTTCTTACCAATCTCGTTTGAAGTGTTCAAAGATAGACTTTGCTAAATTATTAGAATGGGTTGCTCCTGAATTTTCACACCTGACATCCTTAATAGTATAATAATGGATCTCCTAGACTTATCTGATTTAGGATTATCCTCATCAACTGTTTTCTTAGTGGGAATTTCCTTACTTCAACTAGTCCCCCATTTATTAATTTAGTTGGCTTCATCATATCCTTTTCAAACTTCACCATATTATTAGTTTTTGGGTGATAAACTCATTTATTCATATATATTTTCATATCAGTTGGATGAGTTTTTTTTCACTAAATTAGTCATTATGGCTTTATTTGAATATTATTGGAATTGTTACGCCTTACATTTAATTTGTGTTTATAGGGGCAAAAGTTGTCGCATTTTAGTTTAACTGTAATAAATTAATTTTTGGACAATTGATGTTACTTTATTTGAAAATTTTATTATAGGGTACTTAGAAAAAAAATCAGAGTTGAAAAAGGTGAAACAAAGCATTAAGATAAAGAGCAATCCAAACAACAGCGTGGTGGTTTGGGCAACAAGAAAAAATGACTACGTGAAGAACAAATGAGTGTGGTCTACATGCATGAAGAGGGATAGAAAATTGCAATTGGCTAATCAGTGTGTATGCATAAGGTGCGTGGCCAAGAGAAGAAATGACATAGCTGTAATAGGAGGCGTTGACCAAGAATAAGGAAATTAAATTGTCACATCAAGCTATGCATGAGAAGCAGTAGGGTGCATGGCCAATTAATAAAAACGACAGTGAAGAGAGGCTTACAAGTTGAAAGTGTTAAAAAAAACAAGGAACAAACTAATCTGTCACATCAGTATACAAAGAAGGCAACAAAAGGTAGTGATTGTAGGTCTGGAGCTGGATATATTCTGTGTGGACCAAGAGGAATAAATTAATTAGTCATATCATATAGTGCCATGGTAGGTAATTATTTGTGCTTGTCTTCTTATTTAATTCACTCATTATCATTTCATATCACTCATTTTAAATTTAAAATACCAAAAACAAGTCCTTAGTGTTTATTTCAATTCGTTGCAAACTTTAGCGATAATTGATTAAAATCAAACCCCATTTTATAGTTTAGGTTGCATTGCATTTAGTTACTTAGGAAATTAATTTCATCTTTTGGTTCTTCAAAGAGAACGACCCGAGGTTGCACTATATGTAATCCTTAGTTAAATTTTTGAAGTAACCCCAAGGCAACAATCGGACAAAAAGGTTATTTCATTGGGCTTGCCTACATCTTTAGGATCCATTTTTTAGTCATATTTGGTTTCCAGACATAGGAGAACTTCATTAAATCTTCAACCAAATTTTATAAATCATCCAATCTAAGGAATTTTATAGAATCTGAAAGTTACATTTTCATCTTAACCTCCATGTATATACGTGCATAGTCAATCTTTGTAATATGGTTAGTATTATCATCTAGTGCCAATGGCTTTCCTAGTTTGCTAGTAAGATAGCTAAGGCCTTCTACAGACTAGTATTTTAAGGGAACGTTGTGAAAGTTTACCCAAAGAGGAATATTAGTCAAGTTGGACTTGTCTAACCTCATTTCATATCTCCAATTTCGAGTGAAGATATCTTCTTTGCACATGCCAGGGGCCTCCTTCTATAGTCCTTCTAGGCTATTATTTAGTAGCAAATTTGAAAGTGAACCATGTTTCCCTAATTAGTGAAGACCTAGCTTTTTACATAAAGATAGTAAAGCCTCTAAAAAGAATGTCGTTATAGCCATCTTCCATTTATTGGCCCTTATATTCAGCATTTCCCTTAGAGGGGATACTACCTCTGAGCCCTTAGTTTTAGGGATATATCTAAGCTTAACTGAAGTTTAGGAGTCTTTAGAGACCACTTTGTTCCAGGCAATACCTAAGGAGGTTGAGGGGGAGTAGGTCCTTTAAGATTTGAGGTTTTAGTGATGACAGCAGGTCGAGTAGCTACCTATAGGACTTGAGAAATGGTGGGGGAGGTTTTAAGGTTGATAGGGATGGGTTGCTAGAGTAGTGCTAGGGATGGGAATGCTTCTAATGATGTCAGGTTTAGATTTGAGGAGGGTGGATGAACAGAAATTCAGGCCATACTAAATAAGAAAGGTAACCAGGCAAAACAGTTAAGGAAGACAAAAAGCAGAAAGTTATGTTAAAATATTATCGGGGTTGGAAAGGGCTATCAGGGAGGAGTAGGTTTTTATGGTGGGGAGGATTTTTCAATATAAACATTCCACTATACAATACCATAACTTCATATATTCAATACCACTCCTCTATATATATATAAAATATCAAATAAGTAACAACTTCACTTTAATATCAAAATATCATGATTCAATATAAAAAACTACCAAGTCTCGATACATACGATACAACTATTCTATACATTCAATACCACTCCTATGTATAAAATATACATCTATTTTAATAGATAAGTAACACCTTCATTTTAATATGAGAATATTATAATTCAAATAAAAAATACCATGACTCAATACACATGATACCATAATTCCATGTATTTAATACTACTCCTATGTACATGTATAAAAAAAATACCATTATTGATAATAAAATAAGTAATAAATTTTCTTTAATAGATGAATATCGTGATTAAGTATAAAAATACTGTGCTTTAATACATACAATACCACAACTTCATACATTCAATACCACTAATATGTACAAAGATTATCATCGCCTATAACACACTTTAATACAAGAAGGGTTTATTATAAAAAAGTTATTGAATTTTACTTAATTTTCCAATACTAGCTACTTAATTTTCCAATACTAGCTCAAGTGTTAAAAAGTGATGATAAAATATTTAAAATTTCAATTTATTAAAAAAAATTAGCCTGGTGTTAAATTCCCCATTAATAATGCCAACATGGTGAGCTATGTCATATTTTTTTTCATGTGACTCTTGTATTGCATTTTCCATATATAATATCAATAATTTTAAATTAAAAATCTAAAATCACAAATTACTAATTCCTTATAAACAATGGTGAACCTAAGCTTGAAGAACAACAGCTTGAAGCTCTTCATGAACAAGCATCATCATTTACTTTGCTCGGTTACACCGAAAATTTCTACATTTTTTATCTCCTCTTATTCAATCAAATGATTCAGAAAATTCATAGGTCTGCTGTCATATTTCATATGCTTTTATTGCACTTATTGCATTAATGAGTCCAATATCACCTTGCGGTTGTTTTTGGTTGTCTCCCCCGTCATTGATATTCTGGTTCTCCTTTGAAGTTGTAGACGAGTAGCAACTGTCATCAAGAAAAAAGTTTTCCACTTCCTTTCGTAAGAAGCTTTAATTTCTGTTAAAAATTGTTGTCTTTGGTCAACTTCAGGAGGATAATGTAAACAAACCCCATCAAAATCATCACGGTCAAATGTGCGCTTTTCTCAACTAACTCCCGTATTCTTCATTTTTCATTAAGTTTTCGATTTCATTAATCACCAATTTTATATCACTGAACCCCGTCTTGAAAACCCACGTCTGATGTTGTCATTGATAGGAACACTATTATAAGCCATAGCGTTGTCATGATTATTTCCGCCATTACTGAGGCAACTCGACCAATAAAAAATGAAAAATGAAAATATAAAGCGTAACAGAGAACAAGAAGAACAACCACGAGGTTTTAATCTTCAAAAGGGATTCTTCGATGGACGACCTAAATGTTTCAAGGTTTTATCTATTGCAATACTTGGAATGTAAATAAAATTGCAATCACATATTTATCTATTGTATTTAAGAACCACACTTATAATCAAAACATGTAGGATAAATATCTGAAATGTGATGATTAATCGATACGAAACTTCGAAAATACGAAGTTTTTATATACTTCACACCAAAAAATATTTCCTGTTTTTAACACTTAATATGATTATGGTAAAATTTTGAAGAACCCTTATTTTAAAAATAGAGAAAACAATTTTCTCTTTTCTCATGTTTATTTTCAAGTACAGAAATCAAAGATGGTCACTCTTCTCTTTGGTTTTATTCACGTACACAATAACGAAAATAAAATGAATGTTATCTCTTCGCTGTTTCTAAAACGCACACTCGTCTCTGCGTTGTTGTCTTATCCGCACCCAGTTCACGGAAAGAAACTGAAAGAATATATGAGAGTTACTTCTCTCTGCGTAAGTGTTTCTTTAAAAAAATCAGCGACAACTATATTCACTTACGTCCTTTTATGTATGTCCTTATGAAAACCAACGTAAACAGCGTTTATTCATAAAGGACACATCTCTTTGTAACCATTACAATGTTTATTGTTTTGGTTAACGATAAATCCAAATCAATAACCACCATCTGACCTTTTTTTTAATAATAAAATTATTATTATTATTTATAAATAAAACAATTTTATTTTATTCATTTATTTTATACAAGAGAATTTTCAATATTAATTATATTTTCTGTGCTAGCAAAAAATATAATAAGTATGTGACCACATAGGTTCATCACTAAGCCGGTAGTAATTAATCTAATTAATTACTAATCAAAGTTGGCGTCTAGCAACACTGCTCAACCACTAGATAGTGTGAAGTAATAATCTTACAAAGACAGAACCTTATTTTAAGGATAATGTATTATTACCTTCCATCATTACAACTCCGGATTATCCTAAGGTATGATTTAACTATCAAACCTTATTAGATAACAAACTATGTTACATGTCAATTATTAATGATTGGTGAATGACTTAAAAAACTCCTTTTCCTCACTTATTCAATCACCCTGACCAAAGTCTTTAAACAACCATTAAGATTAATAACAACATAGAGTTCAAACTCATTATCTAGAGTTGATGGATCTCATCTTGACTCACCACTAATCAGATAGGTACTTAATTATATACAATAATCATTCAGTTAGAATTTTTACATACTAGGTGTCCGACATCAAAACATAATTAGTGACTTATTGATTGCTATGATGATTTCAAGTCAAAGGAAAAATATACATTTAAATCCTTATGAGAGTATCTCACTTGACAGTTCTTAGGTAATATTAACTATTGGAAATTCTCAGTTTGGTCAGTTCAATGATCATATCTCCATATGCATCATCTATATATGTAACTTAATAAATGAGGTCTACTAATATCTATCAAATAGATACTATTACTTATATATTGATCTAACTGGGTCATTAAAGTCCTTATTTAGTGATCCTATGATCAAGAATATTTTTAGATTAAATCCTAAAGACTTGACTCTCATTATTATGATGGCAAACGTATAAATTT
>JANIHZ010000007.1:2365855-2376804 GCA_027478365.1 Erythroxylum rufum | reverse complement strand
AGAGTTGACAGGTGAAGTCATGTCTAAGTTCCTTCTTCATAATCACCTTCTTCAAATTTTCTCTATCCTAAGAAAAACCAGAAGCTGGTCATTGTATTAAGTGAAGAACGGAAATTGTGTGGAGTTTAGGGCTTGAAGATTTTGGAGTTTTCAGCAGGTAAGTAATGAATAAATTTGATAAGTTATTGTCATCTGCATGGGAAATGGCATTTACATGTTTATTTATAAATATTGTGTTGTTGGGGATGAAGAATCTGGTTATAGTGTTAATTAAGTGTTTGGAAAGATTATTAGTTATTTGGCATTGTAAAAGTGATTTTTTGGAGTTTTAATAGGATAATTTAGGTAGAAGATGACTTAGATGAATAGTATTGAAAGTTTGAAAATCCAGATTTAATCCAGATAGATTGGGAAAAGTTGCTCTCTTGAGAGTTGTAGATCTTTCGGTTATCTTTCCAATGGTATTTAGTATGAAAATTTTGGACATCTGAGCTAAAAGTTATGCTCGTTATAAGTGGAGTTGCTCTGGAGAGTGGCAACCTAAGACGAAGAGGAAAGTCAAACTAAGACGGAAGGAAAACTAAGACGAAAGGATCGTCTTAGTTACTGTTCATGCAAGACGAAGCAAAAGTGAGACGAAAGGATCGTCTTAGTTATTGTTCATCTAAGACGAAGTTATGAGACGATGGAAATAAGATGATGGAAATGAGACGATGGAACTGAGACGATAGAAATGAGATGATAGAACGGAGACGATAGAAATGAGATGATGGAAATAAGACGATGGAAAAAGAGACGATAGAACTGAGGCGATAGAACTAAGATAAAGTTTTGAGATGATAGAACTAAGACAAAGTTCTAAGACGATAGAACTAAGACGAAGTTTTGAGACGATAGAACTAAGACAAATTTCTAAGACGATAGAAATAAGACGAAGTTCTAAGACGATAGAACTAAGACGAAGTTCTGAGGCGAAAGGAAAGTAAGATGAAGTGAAAGTAAGACGATATGAAAGTAAGACGATACAAAAGTAAGACGAAGCAAAAATGAGACGATACAAAAGTAAGGAGATAGAGTTGATCTTCGAGGTCTTCATGAAAGTTGTAGATCTCGAAGTCCTCTTTCCAATTGTCCAAAAATGAGATCATTCTGACATTGGTTGTGAATAGTAGACCCAAAAGTGTGACTTCGAAAAAGGATGAGTTTTCTTGATTGTACAAATATGGAGAATAATACACTAATATTTGAGATTTGTCTCAAATAATCACTTACAAGACAACAAATTAAATATAGAAAAATATTTCATAGAAGTGCTAAATTACAAACTAATCTACCTTTATAAACATGTAAAATATAGACTTATTTTTTAACTTAATGGTTGTCCTCAAAACAACCTAACTAATAGATTGCCCCAACTAATAAGAAAGAATTCCACTTCTATAGGTATATGGTGACATTTGGCATATGACATAAGCCTTTAAACTCCTAGGTGTTACCAATGGAGAAGTTATAATATCTTAAGAGTTTGCTATGTTATCATAAATATCGACATACATCAAAGCTTTTGGGATTATATATATATGCGTCCAGTCAATTGGTTTAAACCTAATATCACATTTTGATTGTTTTTACTAATCTTTTAGAAAAGGAGTTGGAAATGATTTCTCTAGTCTTCCACTAGATCATTGAAAAAATTTGTTATTGGTTTTATGGATAATAGATGTATATATCAATTTACTCAACTTTTTACCTTTAAACTTTCTTCGCTTCTTAGGTATGTGGTACATAAATAAAAATTTGCATATTACCTTAAATTGCATATTGCTTTAAAAAACATGGAGGTATTGATTTCAAATTCTCACCAATAACTCAAGTGGATCACTATCATCAATAAATATTGCATTATATGTTCCTATAGAACTCATATCATATATTAAGTTGGTTTTAATTATTTATGTTGTTTTAATGACTTACGTTATTCTTAATGTTTTCTAATGGCTGCTACACAAGTTATAATAGCTTAATATGGATGTTGTTATTTTGTATTGAAATTTGGTGGATCTGAATGGAGACTTGACCTGATAAGCTCGCGGTGCGACCCAAATTGGAGAAAAATGAAAATTAATGTTGGAAGCAAAGAGCTTGGGCTATTTGGACCTGTTTTGATAGGACCAATTTGGTTAGACCGGTTTGGTTTGGGACACACAAGGGGTTTTTTATTTAAAGATCAAATAAAAACCTAGACGTAAGGATTCCATGTTGGTATCGCTTTCTTCATAGTGAAATTCTCCTGCTCTTGCCCGAGGACGTAGGCATCATTGGCCGAACCTCATTAAATATTTGTGTCGTTTTTTCTTTATTTTCAATGCTTTGAGTGTGATTGTGCGCGTGATTATTATTACGATTTCTCTAACAATTGTTATCAGAGCTTACGGTTCTCTGCGCATAATCTAGGGTTAAAATGACGTCTTCATCTTCTGTAAAGTATGAAGTAGAGAAGTTTGATGGGGGATCTAGTTTCAGTCTTTGGAAGATTAGGATGAGATCACCCCTGATTTTCCAAGGATTATAGAAGGCAATTGATGAGGATTTTTTCGAAGGTATGAAGAATTGGAGAAGTCAGATTTGAACGAGAGGGCATTAAGTGTGATTTTCATGAGTGTTGCCGACAGCGTTCTTAGTGAGATCGATGCTGAAGATTCTGCAGGGAAGGTATGGAAGAAGATATAGGAGTTATATTCCGCGAAATCATTGACAAACCGCCTCTACCTGAAAAAGAGGCTGTATAATCTCCGAATGAATGAAGGTACACCCATTAAATCTCATCTTGATGAGTTTAATTCGATAATTATGGACCTTAAGAATATAGATATTGTAATTGATAATGAGGATCAAGCCTTGATTGTGTTATGCTCATTATCACTATCCTATGAGACGTTTGCTGATACACTATTGTATGGGAAAGATAGTATTTCACTGAATGACGTCAGTAATGCTCTGAAGTCTAAAGAGTTGAAAAAGAGCTTTCCAAAAAATAGAACAGAAGCTGAGAGTTTGGTGAGTAGGGTAAGAACACAGACGAAAGATTCTTCTAGGAAGAAGTCTAGAGCAAAGAAGCTAAACTGTTTCGAGTGCAGAGAGTAGCACTTGAGGAGAGACTATCCTAAGTTGAAAGAGAAGAAGGGGAGGCAGAAGGAGGAGAATTCTGCTCATATTGTTGATACTCGTGGTTCTGATGATAGTGACGGTGCAGGAGAGGTGGTATCTGTGAGTTCAAGTCATGGGCAAACTTCTTGGGTTCTTGATTCTGGTGCAACTTTCCGTATGTGTCCTCACAAGCAGTGGTTTGCTACATACAAATAGATACGTAGGACTATCTATTTGGGTAATAATAATCCATTACCAATAGAGGGGATTGACTACATCAGATTAAGAATGTTTGATGGTGTTGTTAAAAGCATTGAGTGTTGGCATGTTCCTCAGATGAAGAGGAATCTGATTTCTCTTTCGACTCTAGATGATCAAGGGTTCATGTTCCATTCAGAAAATGGAACTATTAAAGTGTGCAAAGGCTCTATGGTACTGATGAAGGGTAAGCTAGAATCCATATTGTATTTGTTTCAGGGCAGTGTGGTTGAAGGGGAAGCTGCTGTAGCTTCAGGCAGCAGTGATCAGAATCGGTCTCAATTGCGGCATTTACATCTTGGTCACATAAGTGACAAGGGATTATTTATTTTGAGCAAGCAAAATTTGCTGGACGGGTACAAAAATGAAGCCTTAGACTTCTGTGAGCACTGTATGTTTAGCAAACAGACTAGGGTGAAGTTCAGCAAGAAGACAGTCCACAAGACCAAAGATAAGCTGGATTACATAAATTCATATTTGTGTGGTATAAACAGAATTCCTTCAAAGAGTGGTGCCAGGTACTTTATGACTTTGATTGATGATTACTCTAGAATGGTGTGGGTGTATTTCCTAAAAAGCAAAGATGAGACATTTCTAACATTTGTTAAGTGGAAGAAGACGGTTGAAAGGCAGACAGAAAGAAAAGTGAAGTGTCTTTGGAGTGACAATGGGTTGGAAATTTTCAATTTTGAGTTCAATGACTTCTGCAGCAAGGATGCCATAGTGAGACACCACACTTGTGTAGGCACACCACAATATAATGGTGTTGCAGAACGGATGAATGGAAAGCTTTGTGACCCAGCACGAAGCATGCTCTCACATTCGGGGGTGAGCAAAGATTTTTGGGTTGAAGCAATCAATACAACTTGCTATTTGGTAAACAAATCTCCATCTACAGCTGTTGACTTCAAAACTCCTTTTGAGGTATGGTTTGGTTCATCTGCTGATTACTCTAATTTGAGAGTATTTATTTGTCCTACTTATGTTTATGTGAGAGATGGTAATCTTGAGCCGAGGACAAAGAAATACATATTTCTAGGATATGCATCTAGAGTGAAAGGTTACAGGTTATGGTGCACAAATTAGAACTCTCCAGGTTTTATTATCAACAGGGATGTGACATTCAATGAGTTTGGCTCACTGGACAGTCAAAAGGAGAGGACGATAGCAGAATTAGATCACGGTGTTAGAGATCGAATAAAGCTAGAGGTTGAAACTCTATCTCAGTCTAGTAATTTAAAAGTGGAGGAGGTGCAAGATCTTGATGTTCATGATGCACCTGAGCAACAACAACCGTATGGCATTACAACAGGCAAAGAGAGGAGACATATTAGACCACTATAGAGGTATGCACATGTAGCTAATGGAAATCTTGTTGGATATGCAAACCTTGTGGCTTTTTCTTTGTCAGTTGCAGAGACAGTTGATGTGTAGGAGCTTAGGTGCTATGGGTGAAGAAATTGAGTCTCTTCACAAGAATCAGACTTGGAAGCTTATTCCATTTCCAAAGGGACAGAAGGTAGTAGGCTGCAAATGGGTTTTTAAAAGTAAAGAGAGCAATCCGGGGTTTGAAGCACCTAGATACAAGGCAAGATTAGTGGTTAAGGGTTTTACTCAGAGGGAGGGGATAAATTATAATGAAGTGTTCTCTCCAATTATGACACACAGTTCTATCAGGGTCTTGTTAGCTATGGTGGCTCTTCACAACTTAGAGCTTGAGCAGTTATATGTGAAAATTGCATTCTTGCATGGTGAGTTTGAGGAGTAGATTTATATGAGTCAGCCTGAAGATTTTGTTGCTCCTGGTATGGAAAATCATGTTTGTTTGCTTCAGAAATCCTTGTATGGTTTGCAATAGTCCCCTAGGTAGTGGTATAAGAGGTTTGATACTTTCATGATTCATAATGGCTTTACACAGAGTGCATATGATAGTTGTGTATCATAAGAACCTTGCAGATGATTCTTTTGTGTATTTGTTGTTGTATGTGGATGACATGCTTATTGCTGCTAAAAGTATGTCACAGATTGTTTTGGTGAAGAAGCAGTTAGGTGAGGAGTTTGAGATGAAGGATTTGGGTGCAGCAAAGAAAATTTTTAGGGATGGAAATAACACGGGATAGAAGTGTTGGGAAACTTATGTTATGTCAACGGTCCTATGTTGAGAAAGTCCATCAGAGGTTTCATATGACAGGTGCTAAGTCTGTATCTGTCCTGCTTGCTTCCCATTTTAGGTTATCTGCAGACTTGTCACCGAAGACAGATAAGGAGATGGAGCAGATGTCAAGTGTTCCATATTTGAGTGTTGTGGGTAGTATTATGTATGCTATGGTTTGCACTCGTCTTGATATTTCACATGCGGTCAGTGTTGTGAGTAGATACATGGTGTTTCTTAGAAAGAAGCATTGGCAGGCTGTGAAATAGATTATGAGATATCTAAAGGGTGCTGTAGATATTGGTTTGACCTTTGACAAGACCAAGTTGTGCGGTTTAGTTATTGGTTTTGTTGATTCAGACTATATAGGGGACTTTGATAAGAGGGGATCGCTGACAGGTTATGTTTTTACTCTTTCTGGAAGTGTCATTAGCTAGAAGGCGACTTTGCAAGCTGTTGGATCATTGTCTACTATAGAGGTTGAATATATGGCTGTTACAGAAGTAGTGAAGGAAGCTATTTGGTTACAGGGTTTGGTAAGTGATCTTGGTTTGGTTCAGGATAAGACTTTAGTGTTTTGTAATAGCAAGAGTGCCATTCATCTTAACAAGAACCAGATATACCATGAGCATGCAAAGCACATTGATGTCAGGCATCATTTCATTCGGGACATTGTATCACAAGGTGTGGTTGATGCGAAGAAAGTGTCTACACATGATAATCCAGCTGATATGATGACCAAAGCAGTCCCTATTAACAAGTTAAGCATTGCCTGGACTTGATTGGTGTGTGTAGTACTGAGTAGTGTCCTTGCGAGGGCTATGTATAAGACAAAGTGATGTTTTTCTTGTTAAAGAAGAGAATTCAAGCCAAGGGGAAGATTTGTTGTTATTTTGTCTTGAAATTTGGTGGATCCAAATGGCAACCCGATCCGATAAGCTCGCGGTGTGACCTGAATTGTCGAAAAATGGAAATCAGCGGTATGAACCTGTTTCGATAAGAAAATAAAACCTAGTTGTAAAAGGGATCTATCTGTATCGTTTTCTTCATAATGACATTCTCTCTCTACTCTTGCCCGAAGAAGTAGGTGTCATTGGCCGAACGTCGTTAAATCTTTATGTCATCCTTTCTTTATTTTTCAGTGCTTTGATTGTGTGATTGTGCACGTGAATTTTAACACAATTCCTAGCTAAAATGCCTTTCCCTTCGATTTGAAAAGTCCAACCCTATTCTTTATACGTCCTTCACATTGAAGTTCTCTATATACTAATGTCTTAAAACCGCACCAAAAATCAAATTGATAAGATAAAAATTTAAAGTTTAAATGTTAAACACTACTGTCATAAAATTAATATATAGTAAAGATTGAATAAAATTTAAGAATTTAAAATAGGCTTGAAGAAAGAAACTATTTTTATCCATAAAAGAAATTGAAATTTATTTAAAGAAAAAGACTATTAAATAAAAACTAACTAATTTATTTTAATTTAGGAAAACTATTAATTTATAAAAATTGATTGATTAATTAATAAACTGATTTTTTATAACAAAATTATTAAGATAAATTAAATTAAAAATTAATCGATTCAAAATTTTGTTGAGTGTCTAGCACTATTTTGAGACATTTGGTGAATGTAGACAACTTTAAGGTTCATGGGCATGGCAAACAAGTGAAGATAAAATAGAAGAATCTCTTTTAAAGAGATACTTGACCATGTAGAGTGCTACAAGACCGTGTCTTGAGTTACACGACCGTATAGATCAATTGTGTAAGTCTCTGTAAACAATTGCAGAAAGTGTAAAGAGGCGAAAGCATACATAGTACTGTACAAACCCTTGTGAAGAAACATGGCCATGTATGTAGATGTGTAACTCTCCGTAACTATGTATGGTTGCGAATAATGCAATGTTGGAAGATACACGGTAATAAAAAAATTTATTTCGTGATATAAAAGAGAAAAAGATGTAGCTTTTTTTAAGGAGTGTGACCACAACGTCCAAAAATAAGAAAAAATAGAGAGAGGGCAAAAAATGTTATATTCTTATCCGTGTTTGATTGTTTTGAAGATTGATTTGAGTGGTTATTGATTGTAACATTATTTTTAGTTTTAATCCTGAAATTTTGTGAGACAACTTATTGTTGAGGGGTGAGAGATCAACTTTTTCTGTAAATCCTTATTGAGTTTAGTGGATTTATTTGACGATTTACCCTATAGTTTCGCTCTATACTGGAGGATTTTCTTCATAAATCTTGATGTTTGTTTCATCATTTAAAGCTTATTACTCTCATATTTTTTTTTCTACTGCAACTTGAAGAGTTCTTTCTTATTGTTGATATTTGATTGATCTTTTATAGAGTTATGTTATTTGTCTCTCAACAAGTGGTATCAAAGTCATCATAATAGAAGGTGGAAACAGCTCTATGGTAAAGTTAACATCATCAAATTACTCAATATGGAGCCCATGATGGAGGTCTTTCTGTATTGTAAGGATCTCTTTGATTCTATTGACATGGACAAAGGTGTGAAGGATGATGTTCCTTCAAAACAAAAGATGCCAGACAAAGAATGGGAAAAGATGAAGTGAAAAACTCTGGACATTATAAGAAAATGGATTGATATTAGCATATTCAATCATGCGTCTTAACAAATGAATTCTTTTGAGCTACGAAATAAGCTAAAGGTCTGTATGAAAAGGAGACAGCTCATAAAAAGGCCTCTCTGATTAAGAGGCTTGTGGTTTTGAAGTTAAAAGCTAGAAAATTAACGTCAGAGCATCTAAGTGATTTCTAGGACATAATCAACAAGCTTATTACAATAAAGATTATTCTTAATGATGAGCTTCAACCTTTGTTCCAGTTGAGTTTGTTATTAGATAGCTGGGAAACAATAATGGAAATGACTAGCAACTCAGCTTCTAAAGGTGTGTTCTCTTTTGATGTAATCAAAGAGGGTATGTTTAATAAAGAAATTATAAGAAAAGAGGTTAGAGTCGACAACATGCAAGCTTTTGTGACATAAAGTAGGGGAATGAACAAGAGTAGGGTCCCAAAGGTCTTGCAAAGTCTAAGAATCGTTTAAAGTCCAGAGGTGAAAAAGACGTGAAGACATGTCAAAATTGTGATAATCCATGACATATTACGAGGTTTTGCTGTGAGTGAAAGAGGGATTAAAAAAAGAAAGATCATCAGGATGTTGGTGATGATAACAGTACAGGTGTAACTGCTTCAAGCATAGATGATGAGGTGTTCCTAGTTTGTGCAACTAGTGAATGCTTCCATGTCAAGAATTTTTGTTTTGAATAGTTGATTGATATAGGAACAACTTATCATTGTGTTCCAAAGATGGAGTACTTCTCATGCTATAAGAGCAAAGATTTTGGGAGTGTAAAGACTAGAAACTAAAGTTCTACCAAGATAATAGGTATAGGTGATATCTGAGTTCAAAAAAACGTCAAATGCTTATTGACCTTAAGAGATGTACAACTCATCCTCGATCTAAGGCTAAATCTATTATCAACCATTGTGTTGGATCAAGAAGGATTTCAGCAAACTTTCGTGGACAGGAAGTGGAAATATCCAAAGGTGCCATGATTGTTACCCGAGGAGAGTTATATTACTCACTATAATATGTGTGGTAGTGGAGAAGTATACACAGCCAAAAAGGAATCTTCACCAAATCTGTGACATCGATGATTGGGACATATGAGTGAGAAGTGATTTAAGTTTTTGGCTAAAAAATCCCTTATCCTAGTTAAAAACTCATAACCACTTAATCCTTGCAATCATTGCTTGCCTAGAAAGTAGCAAAAAAGCTTTTTCAAAAGAAGATTTGCAAGGAATTCAATGTTACTGGAGTTAGTGCATTCAAATGTCTGTGGTCCTATTAAGGAGGAGTCAGTAGGAGGTAACAGATATTTTCTTACATTCATTGATGATTCTTCGAGGAAGACTTGGGTGTACTTGTTGAGCTTTATGAGTCAAGTGTTTGAAATTTTTCAGAAGTTTCATGTTGTGATAGAAAGGAAAGTTGAGAGGAAGTTGAAGTGCCTATGAACAAACAATGAAGGGAATATACTTTTGAAGTGGTTGAAGAGTACTGTATATGGCATTAGATATGATAAGATCAAACCAAGGACTCCTCAACACAATGGAGTTATTGAGAGGGAGAACATAATCGTTGTGGAGAATTTTTGTTTCATGCTTAGGATGTCTATATTACCAATGACATTTTAGGGAGAATTAGTTCGAAGTGCAATCTGTTTGATTAAATTCCATTGGATTTTAAGATTCCTAAGAGAGCGTGGGTTAGCAAGGATCCTATATATTATCATCTAAGAGTTTTTGGTTGTAAGGTATTTAGACACGTACTCAAGGATCAAAGAAAGAAGTTTAACTCAAAGTTAATACCTTGCATCTTTGTTGGATATGATGGTTATCAATTTAGCTTCAGACTTTATGACCCAGAAAAGAAAAATATGGTCAGCAGCAAAGATGTGGTATTCCAGGAGCACGAGAGAGGTGTTGATTTTCTAAGTGGAGATATATAAATCATCACACTACAGCTCATCAAATGGCATAATTATCTCTTCAACAATTTCTTTGAGTATTGAGCAGTCTACAGGTGAAGAAGATGAAGTGTCTAACCAAACACACATTGGTAGTGATCAGATATAATATGATAATAATAAGCTACATGAAGCACATCCAGTTATTACCGAATATGAAACTATTGAGGATAATAAGCAAGGGAAGTAGTTGTATCCAATAGCTAATGAAACATAACTTTGAGGGTCGACAACGTAGAAAAGGCCTTCTATAAGGTATTTAAGTTCTAAATACCTGTTACTTGCTATTGAGGGGGAGCCTAAGAATGTGTAAGAGGTTATATCTTGATAAGTCAATTAAATTACATATATTTTGTACTTAATGTTGATTGATTTGTGAACTTGGTACCTAAAAATTGATGAAATTGTTTGTTAAATGTTCACAGATGGTTTTCAGTACCAAAAAGACGAAAAAGGAAAGAGGAAAAATATGGCAAGAAATCCGAAATTTTCAGATTGGACGAAATTCAAAGATTAGGCGTGGGCACGCCTAAGGTTATAATCCTAATTCTGCAGATTTTTCATATGTTGTCTCCAATTAGAACACAATCGCCCAAGATCTTCTGGAGTCCTCTTTTCAAGAAGTCTCCCACCTAAATTAGAAGACCACCTATTCTGCACAAAATCAAGATGAGATAATGAAGAGATTCATATCAATTAGGAGAGGGAGTGGTTGCCGCATATATATATATGTATTAGGGGAGATGGAAGAGTGGTAGGTTTTAGGGTAGGTTTAGGTTAGGTTTCTTTGCTGCACTTTTCTGGGTTTATTGTTCTTTACATTCTG
>JANIHZ010000007.1:2275524-2286397 GCA_027478365.1 Erythroxylum rufum | reverse complement strand
GGGTAAATTATAAATTATAAAATATAAAATATAATTTTACCTAATTTTATAATATTAATTTAAAATTTAAAATTATTCAAATATTTTAAAATTTAAAATTTTATAAAATAGTTTGAAATTAAATTCTTTATTAACGAGATTAATTTGACAAATCAAGTCAACTAATATCCACACCCAAGTCCCTTTATTTTGGAGTGATTCTTAAATGATTTGCTTGTCGTATCCTTTTATTTCAATTCTTTGTTCATTAATTAATGCCCTAACCAAAAAATTCAAAACAGTGTAGATTTACAGTTCAATGAAATACTTGGCATATTCTCTATCCACCTTATTTCATATCGATTTCAAGTATAGATGCACGAACATAATAAAATAGAATTAGTAGAGAAAAGGGCCAAAAGAAAGACTATACATCGTTATGAGAAAGATTCCTAGTTACTTTTTTTGAAATTTAATATTCCTAGTTACTTAAATAAAGATAGTGTGGAACACTTGGCAATAGTACGTTATGAGTTATAGTATAAGTGTCATTTAATTTGAATATTCATCATAAACAAGCTAAATAAATGAACTAAATAGGAGGAGGAAATTATGCAATAATTTTTTTCTACTGAGGGACACGCACGCTTAGACAATTTGAAGTCAGATGCTAGTAGTGTGCTAATTGGCTTGGTATGCTTCATATTAAACAATTTTAGCACTCGTTAGGCGATATATCTTTCCTGAGATAACCACAATCGCCTATCATTCCTATCTAGAGTTATCCCCATGCGTAAAATCTGCTTTGCAAGTCCCAAATATTTCACATCAAAAGATTTAGACAAATCTTCATTCAAGTTTTGGATTTTATCAATTTCTTGACTCACAATTAGCATATCATCAATATAAAGAAGAAGAATGATGAAGTTCTCACTTGAGAACTTCCATTATAAAGGGATCAAACTTATGATACCACTATCTTAGATGTATATCTCCTGCTCGATGTATATCTCCTGTTCGAAATCCTCATACAAGAAGGGTGTTTTAACATCCAACTGTTCAAGTTCAAGATCCAAGCAGGCCGTTATAGCCAAAAGTGTTCGGATTGAGGTCATCTTGACTATCAATGAAAATATTTCATCAAATTCGATACCTTTCTTTCGACTGAATCCTTTCACTAACAGCTTACCTTGTGCTTTACCAGCTTGTTATCATCTCTTTTTATCTTGAAAAACCACTTATTTTTCAATGCCTTTTTGTTTGTTAGAAGCTTTATAAGCTCATATGCATTATTCTTCTTCAAAAAATTCATCTCTTCCTTTATAGCTGCGAGCTAGAGATCTTTGTCTTCACAAGATACAAACTCTTGCCAATTCTCAGGCTCCCCCTTAATAATAAGTAATAGGTATTCAAAACTTGGATACCCTATGGAAGGCCTTTTCTCCCTTGTCGACGTTCAAAATTTTTTTTATTAAATGTTGGATCCAATTACCCCCTGCACATTATCCTCAATGGGGATGGACCCATTAAATCAATCCCCTACATATTAAATTATTCACAAGGAAAAAGGTTAGCAAGAGGAATTCCTTATTTCTAAGAGATATTACCAACTCTTTAGCATTCAATACAATATTTCATATACTGTTATGCATATTTAAATATACTTTTCCAATAAAGATATGCTTGCAAAAATTTTGTTTCTATTCAATTAGCCCTAAGTTAACCTTTTACCTCGTTTGCGTGACAATGTCTTATTATAAACTCCTTATCTTCCTTTAGTACATATCTTTTTATAACTTGATATGAAAAATTCTAAATATTAATGTATCTTCCCATATATATTATATTCCAAATCATAAAATAATTTCTTCTTTTCGTTGATACGAAAGATTTGTTAGGGAGAATCCTTGTTATGAAATAGTTAGAAATGAGTCAATTGAGTGCATATGCATTCCTTGCAAGTTATACAAAATCATAATTTATAATTCATGTGTGTATGCTAATGATATGCATGTGAATGAAATGCAATTCATGAATTCCCAATGACAACTAAAGCTCTAACCCTTAATATTGATAATGGGTTATTACATTCGTGTTCTAACCTTTTTATTTTCATTTTTGTTAGTATTTTCTTCTTATGTTTTTTTTATATTGTGTTTTATTTTCCCTTAGTTTGTTTGTGTACGCTTCTCACATTGAGGACAATGTGTTGTTCAAGTGTGGAGAGGGTTGTGTGTTTTTACCTTGAGTGTGATATTCGCATATTGTATAATAGTTTGTTTAGGTTGCATAATGTGAATTGTGTGAATGCGTCAATGACTAGGACTTAACAGGATAAATGTAGCCTTAAACATAACCCTTTAGGTTATAAAAATTTATTAGCTTGTGAAATTAATGACCTAAGTTACTTAGGGCTAAATAGACTAGTTAATAAGGATACAATGTTAGTCCATTCACCCTAAGAATTTGCCATTCTTATTTGTAATTTTAGGCCAATCAAATAAGTGGCATTATTAGTGCATTTTCATGAGAATGATTAGCTAGAGCAATAAAGTAGGAAAATTTTTGTATTAAAAAAGAAAAAAAGATAAGAAAAAAGGTTGTCCAAATTTTAACTAAAATAACTATTCCACTGGCCTTTGGGTTATGAATAGAGCTACTAGCCAGTTGAGAATGTGATGTAGCTAAGTAACCAGATAGACACGCATCACAAATGTGTGTCTTTGTAAAAAGGCTATAATGATATTCCAACCAAGCAGTTTAAAAACAACATGACTTAGTTGAGTAACCGGATCGACATCATCACAAATGTTTGCCTCTGCTTAAAAAGACTAAGGTTATGTCCTTAAAGAAAAATCAACAAAAAAAGAATGTTTTCAAATAAAAACCCACCAAAGTTGTTAGTAGCTTGATTTTTTTTCATGAAAACCTACTGAGGAATAGCTACACTTTTGTTTTGACTGAATGATTATCAATGTGTGTGTGCAAGTGATAGAGGTGAATAGATTTAACATAAAAATTTTGATTAGTTTGTATATTTATTCCAAGTTGCTTAGACGCAGATTTCGCTTGTTAATAAGTTATAACTACTTGAAGGATTATGTTTATTATTAAATTTGTTTTGCTAAGTTGAAGTCATTGTCTCATTATTGTATATGCGTGTTTTGTTGTTTCTTGATTTGTTTAATTGTTTTTGTTTGCTTAAGGGCAAGTAAACGTTTAAGTGTGGAGATGTTGATAAGTGTAAATTACATCATGTTTTAAGATATAGTTTAATATATGTTTAGCTATTAATTCAATCATTTAGTATGTGTTTAGGTTAGCATTGTGTTAGTTTGTTAATTATTTGTGTTTTAAGTGTTTTATAGGTCAGTACAAGTCTTTAAGCTTAAATATTATGTTTTTGAGGTATCTTGATATGTTTGTTAATATTTTAGGGTTAACATCGAAGAACGGAGAAGTTTCGGAGAAATTCAGGCCAAAATAATAGCCCATGATTGTTGCACAATAGGGCCCGATCCTGAAAAAAGCACCAGAGCTGGCCCATGATCATGGCCTAAATGCCATGATTGTGACTGAAGGCTTAGAAGTAGGCCACGATTATGGCCTATGTCAGGTAGACGTGCAACCACTCCTAAACTTTGTGTTTCGAGGGATTTTTTAGACCTTTCTAACCCTGGAAAAATCCTAGTTGAACCCTAAACATAAAGGAACAAAAATAAAGCAAGAAGAACATAAAGAAGGAGCTTTTGCATCAACCACTTTGGATAGAAACCCTAGAGAGAATTGTTGAACGATTGAGGAAGAGAAGAAGAAAGGGAGAAGTGGAGAAGAAGCCAACTCAACGTACTTCCCGAATCACGAGTTTCCCGATGTCGCTGCCTCCCGTCGTCTATTTAATTTCGTATTTCCTGTTATTTTCAATTTTATTATTATATAGAATTGGAATGATAGTTTATGATAGGATTTGTGGATATTGATGATGTTCTAAACTCACCTTCGAGGTTTTATTTTTATTTAATAAAAATTGATTATTTATGTTTTATTGGATTTATTGTGATTTAATTTTTGCAATTACACAATTCGGTGATAAACTGTGAGGCTGAATCAACTGAAAAATAATTAAATTGGGCTAACAAGAGTTAGGCGATTTAATAGAACAAGAATTAAATCAAATCGGTAAATTGTGCGAAGAGAGATCTTACAATAGTTTCTGATAGTTTATTAGATAACTTCAGATCTAATTAGGGTTTTAGATAGGTTTTTAATTGAGAAATTGTAACTTCCATAATTTGATTAGGGTTTGTAAATTAGTTTTAATAGTTATAACTCAAGAAAGAGTAATCAACCCTAAGATTGTCTAGAACTAATAATCCAGTAATTCATAATTGATTAGGTTAACGTTAAAGATAGGTAAAAACTCCTTTCTCTCAATTGGTAGTTCCTTAGGTTGATTCTTCAGTGTGCATTGCAATTGCTAATTTGTTAATATTTTTATGATTGATTCTAGAATTGAATTGCTTGATTGAATTGCATTCTTGTTTTAATTTCATGACATTTGAATTTCTACGATTTATTTTGGTCTTAGATTTTAGGACTAAATTATCTCTCCTCGTGGGATCGCCACCTTAGTTACTACGCAAACGACTCATACGCTTGTGGATTATTAAGGTTAATTAATTAAAACTTACATATATCGGGAAACCACGATCAGATCTCAATGAATCAATCAATTAAATTACATTAAATAAAGGATCAATTAAAGCATCCATCCGACCTTAGTGCTCATCCGACCTAGGAACTAATCAAACTTAGTTCCTAAGCATAGAAAATGAAACAAACATTAAACGTTCAGAAGAATAATTAGAAAGAAGAGAATCTATAAATATGTATACCCCACTTTTCTCTAATGAAATCCTCTTGAATCCTTGATGATAGGTTGCTCTATATTGGATCTCTTAAAGTAATCATCATATTTTCATCACCCCAGGTTCATAATTATTATGTCTTCAACTGTAACTTTAACTATAACATCTAACTTTAATCGCTTTTTTTTCTCATCTACTCTTCATAATTGCCTTTTATATTGCAGGGTTTCTAAATTATACATGGTCAGTCACGTGGGCATGTAAATGACCATGTATCTAAAAAACACTTTAATGTTACAACTTTACATGTTCTCGGTAGCTTACACAGGTAAGGAATATAGTCATGTATGTTACTTACAAGGGCATGTATCTATACACAAACAAAAAAGACTTCTTTAAAGCTTTACACATTTACAATCCCTTTACATAGTCATGTATGTTACTCACACAGGCGTGTGCCTCCAAAATAGATCTAATTCTTCTGTTTTATTCTATGATTTCCCTCTATTTCTCCTCTTTTTGATCCTTGAAGGCAATTGAGACCTAAAAACACATTTGAAACAAAATAAATGGCACAAAACATCGTAAAACCCTCAAATAACAAGCAAAACTCACTCAATACAAGTATAAAAACATAGTTCATTAACCATTCATCTACCATAAGAGTCAATGCTCAAAATTATCTATAAATACTTATATTAACTCTTCAATTATTTCTCCAAAATTTTTCATTATGAACCTTTAAAATGTTGTTAGTGTATTGCATATTCTAAATGGCATCCTATCATAAGTGGATGCTTTATATTGGTAGGTAAATGTGGATTTTTCTTGATCTTCTAAAGGAACTGGGATTTTAAATTACGTTCAATACCCATCTAAGAAGCAATAATACATATACCCTAAGATTCACTTCAGCATTTGGTCAATGAAAGGAAAGAAAAATGATCCTTTTAGGTTTCATCATTTAGTTTCTTATACTCGATACATATCGTATTAGGACCAAATCATTCTTCTTATATGGAGAAACTATCATTTCTCTTTTCTTTGGTACTACCTACGTATGGATTATCCATGAACTATCAACAATAGGATAGATCACACCTAAAATAGGTGATCTTACAACCTTTGCTTTTATATCATTTCTTATATTTGGATTTAATCTTATTTATGGTTGCGATAGAAGTTTTATGTTCTTCCGCCATAAAAATTTTATAAATGAAATATAAGAGGTTAATCCTTTTTGTATTGAATAATTTTCAAACTAAAGAATTTTTTTGCTCTTGTAGCACTTATAGTAACTTGTCCTTTTGTTCATTAGATAACATAGTTGTATTTACCACCTATAATTTTGAGTTTGCCCTAGAAATGCATCCTAAAGGTGTGTTAATTCCAATTTTGTTTGTCCTTCTATATATAGTTTTATATTTTATGGGTTATATCCCTTTCATCTACTTTGTCCTTCCTTATTCAAAGGCATTTATTTGCCTTTAAATGGGCCACTTCATCTTGCAAATCCTGATTTTTTTAGTCAATTTCCTCTCCTTCAATAATGTCATACTATGAAGTGTCTTATTGTATAACTTTATAAGGAATTTAATAATTTAGTGTCTAACAAATAAAAGGAGTATAAAAAATCATCATATAAGATGGAGGGTTTAATGCATTTGGAACTTTAAAGATTAATGTTTCCCTTCTAACAGTAAGAATCATCTTCTCTTTATAGACATTTATTATAAATTTTTATGCCAAAAAAATGTTATACCTAGGATTAGAGGTACTTAAATATCTTCTTCTATATCCAGGATAACAAAATCAACTGAGAAAAAGATTTTATCAACTTAATAATGACATTTTTTATTATGCCTCTAGGATACTTAATTATTCTATGGCTAGTTGCAAGCTAATCCATGTTGGTTTAGGTTCATGTAATTTTAATTTATCAAAAATAAAATTAGGTGTCAAATTGATACCAGAACTTAAATCAATAAATACCTTATTAACAGATAAACTATCAAAGATACAAGAGATTGTAAAACTCCCTATATTTTTCAACTTTTGTGATAATTGTTTTAAAGGATAACTAAGCATTCTTATGTAATATTTTATAACTCCTCCAACTTCTTTTTGATAATGAGAATCTCCTTAAGAAACTTAGCAAATTGAGAAATCTAGAAAATAGCTTCAATAAAACGAATACCAATGTGAAGTTTCTTAAAAATTTTAAGGAACTTACTAAACTATATGTTTATCTTTTCTTATTTTAGCCCTATTAGGTAAGGAATTCTTGATTGACATTCCCTTATTCATTCTTGTACTTTTCTCTCATCCTTTTGCTTACTTCCTAGTTTGGGCACCCTTTTATCAATCTCACTCTTTGTTTTATTTCTTATTTCTTTTCCATTCTTTAGGGTGACCGCTTGAGGATATTCCTTAGGTTTAGGCACAATCTCATTAGATGGTGTTCTTTGATGCTCTTTATTGATAGCTTTCATTAATTGTACCATTTAGATATCATTGAGACCTTATAGTTCTACATTCGGGAAGATTTTCTTAGTATAAAATCCCTCAATAATTCTTTTATATCTTGCTTCTTCTCCCTTTAATGTACTTATGGAAACAATTATTCGTATAGTCTTTGAGTTGTTTACTTGCTCCATGAGAAAGTCTAACAATTTCTCCATCTTAAATTATGCATCATATTATTAGGGGTTAGTTTTGTCCCTAGATATTTCTTATAAAATCATCTTGCTCTATTGATTCAATTGTAGGAATTCCATCTTGTTATTTAGTTCCTTGATGTCCTCCCCAATCGAATTTATAACTAAACTACTAGACATGGTAAGTTCATGTTATTAAGTTTCCTTACTATAGTTTCAATTGGGTTCTTAATAGTTATGACATTTATATTTTGAATTCTTCTTATTCGATTATTTTTTAAATGCTTAATTGCTACTTTAACTATTCATTATCATCTCTTCTATTTATTCTAAAACTACTTTAGGGCTTTTATTATTTATTGTTTCATATGCTGCAACATCTATCATTTTCCTCATATGATCATCCATGCTAACGTAGAAAGTTTGTCCTTTCATCTATGTGGGAAGACCATAATATGGACACTTCCTTTGTATATCTTTTTGTTTATCCCATATCTCACATAGACCTACATTTTCTAATTGCTAAAAAGAAGAGATCTTTATTTAGTTTTGTTGTTTTAGATAGTGTAAATTATTTGATAATGAACTTCTCTACAAATCCAACCCCCAACTTTTGGTTAATCTAGCTAGTAATACGTTCAACCACTATTTTGTTTCATCAATATCATCATCAAAAACTTGGTGATTATGTGCATAGTTTATATATTATCAACACTACCAAAATTTTCCTATTTTAGATCTATTCCCCATTAACTTAAGCAAGTATACCTATTAGGTAAGTAGAGCATCAATCCCATGAGGAAGTTGTATGGATAGAAAAGATTAAAACTATTAAATAGTTTAAGGGTAATAAATAAAAAGATGCTTTTAAAGATTTTGATAATAATATATCATAAAATAAAACAAAAACTAATATTGATTTTGACAATAACCCAGGAAATAAATGTTAAGCCAATTAATGAGAAGAGAATAAAATCAAATAACTATTTCTAGATGAATACTTCTCCTAGTAGTACTTTTGATTTCATGATAATTACCTTTCAACAAATATAGTTTTTGAATCGATAGGACCTTATAGATATTGAAATTGTACTCTCTTAATTCATAGTCATCTGTTATCTAATTGGTTAACCCGTAACTTTGTCTATGCTAACACCCATTTAGAAATATGACATTATAAATTCCCATAAAAGGTTTCACCCTAACACTAAAAAGAATATTCAAATCTTTCTTGACCACTGTATTCAACCTAGTCTACCTAGGCCATAATCCATTCACAAGGAAGCCCTCTTGAGTCGTATATAAGTGAATTAAAATCATATTTAAATTCCATCAAGAATAAATTTGTATTAAGACCAACAAAGATGACTCACAGTAATATATCTCATTTTATAAATTAAACTAAATCATTTCATACAAAAATAACCATAAATTTTCACTATAATAACCATAAAGTTTCACTATCTAAATACTTTTAAAATTATTTAGCACTAAACATGTTCAGAATAACAAAACTAGAAGACAAAGATAGAGAAATCATAATAAAAGTAAATTATAATCTGTCTTTATCCAATAACTATGTTAAAACAAGTCATCATTACTTGTAATTGGTATTGTTATTTCTTCATTGTTGTTCTCATAATCACTCTCCATGCAATGAGAATTACTTTATAATACAACACATCTAGTGTTATGAGCACTAAACCTCATTCTACTCCAAATTTCATTAATAACATTGTCAAAAATGATAACCACTACCCAATTTTCTCTTCTCAACTCTATCGGGCAATTATTCTTCATCACCAATCAAAAATCTACATGAAATGTCATCACCAAAGAATCACTCCTTTTGACAGGAAAAAAATCAAAATTCGGTTCATCATTCACTTCTTCAACATAAACTTTTTGAATCTTATCATTATGGTTTACTTCTTCACCATCAATGGATAATTCTTCATAACTACAATCATAATATAGATGAATAAGTGAGTAATTCATTTCCTTCATTGTGTAACATCTTCAACATGTCTTTTGTCATTGTATAGCAGAAGTTCTCTTCTTTGATTAAAAGACTCATGGCCATACTTGTAATAAATGGAATTAACCATATACACGTATCCTTGGCAATACTTTTTAATAGTAACATGTTAATTATCTTAACAGTTATATTTTTTCCATCTTGATCTTGCAACTAATATATTATCATTGTCTATCATTTCTTAAAACTTCCTCACAATGAAACTCAAAGTTAAACATCATTAAAATAAAAGGATAAGAAATTAAAATAACCCTTAGCACTTATAAGGTAATCTCGTTTGCACTTAAATATAAGCATATATAAAAGCACATAGAATAATGGAAGTAAAAAAAGAAGTATACAGTACCCTACAAACATAATACTACTACTCTAGTACTCTAAAATATATATAACTAATAAAAAGGCAATCATTAGCTTCACACAGTTCATAAATGACAATAGTCTTCACTATATGGCAGTGAGCTACTAAACCAGTAACATTACTAAGAAATAATTAACAAAATAGGCAAAACAACAACAACAACATCTCAGTAGAAGTCTTATTGAAACGTAGAATTTGGGAAGGTCTAGAAGTATGCAGCCTTACTCTTAAATGGTAAAAAGAATGTTTTTGATAAATCCACAGGAAAAAAATAAAAGATAAAAATGAATCTAATAATAAAAATAAAAATAAAATAGGCAAAGGATAATAATAAATAAACACCTATAAATAAAAATATAAAAATAAATAATACAAAATAGGAAAAATAAGTAGATATCGGTAAATCTAAGCATCTTTTATACACTTTTTTAAAATAAGTAGATATCGATAAATCTAAGCATCTTTTATAAACTTTTTTTAATATAATATTAGAGAAAAACATAACACCACTGATGTATTAAAAACTCGTTAAGTGATCTATTGATAAAGGTAAAATGAAATTATTAGCTAGCCATTTTTAATACATATGTACCAAATTTTCAATATAAATAACCCTTTTAGAATTCTAGAAAAGAAATGAATTTTAGACATAGAGAAGTTCTATTAAAAAAGTGGCACATAGTTCCGAATAAAAGGAAAAGAATAAGGGGATGTTTAGTTAAGAGATTTGGGAATGAATTAATGGATAAAGAATGGAAAACATTGGTTGGTTATTAATTATGATTGAATAAAATATCTCACTTTTTGGTATTATTTCATACCCCTCATTCACGAGGGAAATGACTTTCATTCCTTATTAGCAGGTAAGTATTATGCCTGTGACACTTAATTTTTTCTTTTAACTTTTAATTAAATATATTTAATTTAATTATAATTAATTAAAATATGATTAATTAATTACCATATAATT
>JANIHZ010000007.1:2012541-2022713 GCA_027478365.1 Erythroxylum rufum | reverse complement strand
AGGGTTGAGTGGTGTCGGCTCAGTAAAGCCTTGGGTAAATCTATTGTATTTTCGTGAAAGTGATTAAGCTGGGTGAGGGTCCCGCAGACGTAGGCAAGGTGTGCCGAACTGCGTTACCAAATTTCTGGCGTTGATTTATTTTTGGTTCTTTTAATTTTTCTAATTTTTGTTTGCCAGAAACGAATCGGAAAGTTCGCGAAATTAACCCCCTTTGGTTTTTCAGTTTCTAAAACTCTTAGTTTTGATCATATTGTTCGTATGGATGCTACGGGCTTCTCTAGAGGGATTTGGTGTTTATGGAAAGGCGTCCAATTACATTTACAGGTTCTTGTTTCGCATCGCCAATTCCTTCACTTTATTCTTTCCGATGCCCAGTAGAATGTTTGGTTCTTGACTGCAGTATATGCCAGCCCTCATGCCTCTGGTAGAGTGATTTTTTGGGAGGAGATCACCAGCCTGTCCAAGCTAATTCATCGTCCATGGGTGCTTATAGGTGACTTTAATGACTATGCATGTCCCAGTGAGAAAAGAGGTGGCACTTATTCCTTGAATAGAGCCATCAAATTTCGTCAAAATTGTGACCGGTGTGGGTTGTTAGATTTGGGCTTTAAAGGTAGTCCTTTTACATATTGCCAAAAACATAATGGCCTCTTTTCTACTTTTGTCCGATTGGATAGGGCTTTATGTAACACTGAATGGCGTCTCCAGTTTCCTGAAGCCTCCGTTCACCATCTACCTTATACGCACTTAGATCACAATCCTATACTTCTTCGGCTGCATGGTCTCATTCCCTCTATCGCCTCGAGACCATTCCACTTTCAGGATGTGTGGACTCTCCATGAGGACTTCTACTCTGTTGTTGATAAAGCTTGGAACTCAAGGCATTGGTCCTTGACTGAAGCTCTCGCAAATGTTGAAGAAGTGGCCCTGAAGTTCAATAAAGAGGTTTTTGGCAATATATTTCAACAGAAACGGCAAATTCTTGCTCGCATACAGGGAATCCAAAAATTTTTGTCTCTTTGGTCTTTTGCTTTCCTTTCTAAGCTGGAACATGAATTGACCTTTGATTATCAAAATACTCTCCGGCAAGAGGAAGTTTTTTGGTATCAAAAATCTCGGGTGCAGTGGCTACAGTACGGGGATAGGAATACCAAACTCTATCATGTTATGACTATTTGTCATCGTAATTGCCAATGGGAGCTGGATTGTGGAAGAGCAAGCCCTTCAATCCGAGGTTAGTCATTGTTTTCATAATCTATTTTGTTCCACTACTGACATTACTATGCCATTTCCTCTGATTCCCATTCATCCGATGATCTCTCATGAGGATAGTCAGACCCTTCTACTTCCGATTTCCAAGGAGGAGGTTTTCACAGCTATTCATTCCATGCACTCTTATAAGGCGCTAGGCCCAGATGGCTTTCAACCAGTTTTCTACAAAAAAATTTGGCCTATTGTTGGTGATACTATGTTCCAAATGGTTAATCAGGCCTTTTTAACTGGTTCTTGCCCAGTGGAGATAACTGATACTTTAATCTCTCTTATTCCTAAAGACAAACATCCCATATCTTTGAGTCAGTTCCGCCCAATTAGCCTTTGTAATGTCAGCTACAAGATTCTTACAAAGGTTCTTGTTCAAAGGATTCGACCTATTTTGGATTCCATCATTAATCCAATGCAAGGAGCTTTTATTCCGGATCGAACTGCTGCGGACCACATTGTTCTTGCTAAGGAAGTGATTCATACCATCCGTAGAACAGAGCGTAAGTTGGGTTGTCTTGCTATGAAGACTTATTTGGCTAAAGCTTATGACAGAGTTGATTGGCGCTTTCTGAAGCAGACCTTGACTGATTTTGGTTTTCCTTCTTTGATTACTTCTCTTATTATGTCGTGCGTGACTAAGTACCTGTTTGGTTCGGCTTTTGGAAGTTCCAAAAGTACTTTTTTTCACCGCAAAAGCCATTTTAAGGAAAAAAATGATTGTTTGGCTGAAAACTTCAAAAGTGCCTTTACAGTAGAAATAGCTTTTTTAAAAGCTAAAATACAGCTTTTTCAAAAGCTAAAATTTGGAGCTTTTCAGAAAAGTTCCAAATTTTAGCTTTTTCGGGTAGACACTTTGCGTCACTTCCGTAAATAACGTTTACGACTCCAGGTTATTCACGACTCTTTGGTTTCTTTTTCTTGAACGTCTCTTTCTTTCGTTTCTTCTGTTCCTCGCCAAAACACCAAGACACCAGTCTCTTTCTTCTGTACTCACAGGTTAGATTCATATTTGGTATTGGGTATGTATGCAGACGTTGACGTCTGCGTATACCTACTATGAGCTTGTACTTGACTGTCCAATCCTTCTTCATACTGTTCTTCTCTGCTAGATTTCCGTTTGATGAACAATCGTACAACAAATAGCCTACGAGTTTGTTGTGGCAAAATCCCAACACTCGAATCAAATTCTTGTGCCTTGCATAGCCTAACTGTGTTACGAATTCTGAAACTTTCTTGATTCCCTTGCTTTCAAGTTCAATCTTTTTCATCGAGACTGTAATTCCTGTGGGCAAAACTACTTTGCTGGTGGAAGCTGATGGTGGAGAACCTGCTGGTATTGTTTCAGTGGAACTATAAAAAGGTAAATGAAGATAAGGAATGGGGACCCATACCCATTCCCTCCATCTTCTTGTACGTTTATCTTCCACTCCCACAGCCTCACTGAACCCCAACACTTTATCTTATTCTAATCGTCTCTTCGTCGCCGGTAGTCCTCGTTGGTCTTCCAAGAGCGCCGCTCTTAGTACGTCGGCTGGACGCTCCAGATTCGACTTCGACTTCGACTTCGACGTTGATGAAGATGAAGATTTGGCGCGGAAGCGGAGGACCTGGTGGTCCGATGACGTTGCTGACGGTGGTGGTGACTTTTTGGACGTTGATGATGAAGAAGAAGCAGATGGGTTTTGGGTTCTCAAGGTATGGGAATTAAAAAGACAAGTTGAATTTGCGTCACTGGAAAGCTTTCACCTTTTTTACATTTGTAGTATGTGGATAGTGAATTTAAGTAATTGGTTTTTCTAAATATTATGAATGCTTGTGATGTTGAGATGTTTACGAGGAACTGGAATTTGCTTGTAGAGATGTGAATTAAGTAATTTGTTGTAGCCATTAAATCTGAATTTGGTTGGAATAATAGTTAGCTTGAGCTTGATTGGTGTAGTATATGCAACTATTTCAATTCAATTCAGGTTGTTCAAGCTTTTGGCTGGATGCTACCTGCTGTTGCCATATCATTGCTGCTGGGTATAGGACCGAATGCTTTTCTCATGGCGTTAGCTGATCCCCTCGGGCAGACGACACTTTCTCTTGTGGTTGATAAGGTATGGGGAAGTGCAATGAGTTCACCAAAACCTAGACGTAGAACTAAAGTGAGGAAGAGACCAGTTACAGCAAAAAGAAATGAGAGAAAAAGAGAAGAAACGAAGGGTGAGAGCAGAAGGGGGAGTTAACAATCATGGGTAGGAACAGATCATGATTCATTCACAAAGGGAAACAAAGAGGAAACCAGGTTTGGTGGATGGGACGAGCTAGATAAAATGAATGGTAAGGTCCCCAAGGGAACACCAGTTCGTGATGAAGATGGGCTACAGAGGAAACAGAAGTTTCAAAATAGAAATAAGCTTAGTAGTGTCAGAGACACACCATTGCTATTTAGGCTTCTGATTGCTGCTTTCCCATTCTTGGCTTCCTGGACTAGGTTCCTTTTCTGATTACAGTGATGGACAAATTGTAAATTACATTATGAAAAAGTCTTTAATCATTAATTAGATATTGCTCTAAATCATCTGAATATATTCACTCCAGTGCGCATCTAACTCATGAACATCAAACAGATGTATACTTAATTTGTTTAGGATGGGCTGCTCATTGAACGTGTACATGGAATTGTGAAAGTTCTTTGAGCCAGCACCATAAAGATAATATACTTGCTCTCATAAAAGCCTCGGGGTTGTGGTAATCTTATTTTTTCTACTTGTCTAAATTTAGCATGCCTTGATTACCACATAATGTTGGTGTAAGATTTGAGTTTTGGTCGTATATTCCCATTTAATCATTATCTTCTGTATTTATTAACGATATATAAAGAAGAGAAAGGGGAAAAAGTTGCAAAGCTTCCTGCGAACTTTACCGTGTTATTTGAAAATATAGTCAAAAGACATAAAACATACGAAACGGCCCGGATCTTTAATGCCATTAAGGGCCAGGCTGTGTTATTGTTCCATAAGAAGCTTCGAACTGAACAACAAGAAACCAACTAGCTGTAACTTATCTGTTGCCTTTTCACTGTGAAAACCCCTAGAATGGAATCCTCCTAGAACTTCTCTACCATTTCAAATCAATAACAAACCTTTAAACACTTGAAAAAACCAATTACAAGCATCGCCTTTTGATTAAATCGATTGACCAGGCAAGCAAACCGATCCTCTGTTCCGACAAGGAGTTAGCTGTCGTAACCATGTGATGGGGTCTTTAATTTACCCACCTCTCTTTTTGCTTCCAATCTTCTTCTTCTGTGTTACAATGGCAACTTTAGATCCAATCCAAGAAACCCTTCTTCAATGCCTTTCTAATCATTCCCCAGAATCCCCAACACCAATTTCTCAAGTCACATACTTCCCCAACAACCCTTCTTACCCGCCTGTTCTGCAATCTTACATTAGAAACCTCATATTCGCATCCGCGTCCACCCCTAAACCTCTGTTCATTGTGACCGCAACCCACGTCTCTCACATTCAAGCTACAATCATCTGCTCAAAAATTCACGGCCTTGAAGTCCGGATTCGTAGTGGCGGCCATGACTATGATGGCCTTTCGTATGTATCAAGCAAGTCATTTGTCCTTCTTGACATGTTCAATTTCAGATCAATCAGGGTAGACATAGATGATGAAAGCGCTTGGGTCGAATCAGGAGCTACACTAGGAGAAGTCTATTACAAGATTGCTGAAAAGAGCAATCGTTATGGATATCCAGCTGGTGTTTGTCCTACCGTGGGTGTTGGAGGTCATCTAAGTGGAGGTGGATATGGTAACTTGATGAGAAAGTACGGTTTGACTGTTGATCATATTGTGGATGCTGTTGTGGTTGATGCAAGTGGCAGAGTTTTGGATCGAGAAGCGATGGGAGAGGATCTGTTCTGGGCTATAAGAGGTGGCGGAGGAGCTAGTTTTGGGGTCATCGTTTCATGGAAAATTAAGCTGGTTCTCGTCCCAGAAATTGTGACTGTTTTTAGGATTGAAAAAACATTGGAACAAGGAGCTTCGGACATTGTTTACCGTTGGCAATTTGTTGCTGAAAAAATACATGAAAACCTGTTCATAAGGGTGGTATTGATTCCTGTCATTAAAGGGGGCCAGGAAACAATCAAAGCCAAATTCAATGGCTTGTTTCTTGGTACATCAGAGATGCTTACTGCTTTAATGGATGATCAGTTTCCTGAATTGGGTTTATCGCGTAATGACTGCAAAGAAATGAGCTGGATTGAATCAGTGTTATTTTGGTCTAATTATCCGAAAGGAACATCTTCGGATGTTTTGCTTGAGAGACATTCTCAGACAGAGAAGTTCTTGAAGAAGAAATCAGATTATGTGCAGGAGCCTATATCTAAGATTGGTCTTGATGGGTTGTGGAAGAAAATGATCCAACTACAGAAGCCAGTATTGACCTTGAATCCTTATGGAGGCAAAATGGCTCAGATTTCAGAGACAGAAACCCCCTTTCCACATAGAGCAGGCAACATTTACAAAATCCAATACTCAGTCAACTGGAAAGACGGAAGTGTTGAAGTACGGGAACGCAATTTGGAGCTAATTAGAAGGCTTTATGACTATATGACACCTTATGTGTCGAAATCACCAAGAAGTTCATATCTCAACTATAGGGATATAGATTTAGGTGTGAATGGGATTGATAATGTAACTTATGAAGAAGCTAGCATTTGGGGAATCAAGTACTTTAAAGGCAATTTTGACAGATTGGTGCAAGTAAAGACAAGAGTGGATCCAGGCAATTTCTTTAGGTACGAACAGAGCATCCCATCTCTTGAAACCTCCGGGAAGAGTTGGATGGCGGAGTAGAAGCCAAAATGTGGTTCTGAAAGTTGGAAACAGGCTTCATTAGGGTCAAATTGATAAAAGAGTTGACTTATTGTTTCAACTATACATTGAAAAATCTACTTAGACAATATAAAAGCATGGATATTCAAGCTGTTGTCTCAACATGATGTGTATTTACATTTATGTATTGTAAGTAAATCCAACTTGCATTTATTTACATGTATGAATTAAATTGAATTAATGAAGAAATTCAAAAGGTAAAAGGCCTCAAACCAGGATAACATACAAGCAGGAAAGTCTTGTGTGCACTCCCTAAACAAAGTAAGTGAGCCAATAAAATCAAAACATTAATTTAATACAATTAACTGCTTTTCACCAGTATCTTTTTGGTTTGACCAATCAAAACAAAATGCTGAAAGGGAAAAGATTTTTTTCTAAAGATTAAGACTTGGTAAATTACTTATTCAAATTGAATACCTACATCTATGTGTATATTTGTTGTCATTTGACTAAGTCAAATACTTAGCAATTGAGTCATATGCTTAGTTGCATAGGTGTTGTATTTTGCTAGGATTCTTGGTATGTATGAGTTAATTTTTTGCTCAAGCCATGTACTAACCTCCTTTGTAACACTATATATAGAGTTTTGGATTTCCTTTGTAAAAGTGTGTGTGCGCAAGCGAAAAAGGTGTCTAGAGAGAGAATTGATAATTAGAAAATAAATCAACTCTAACAAGTTGATTGTGTTGTAAAAGACTATAACAAAAGCCAAGATTAATAAGAGTGTTGTTTCTTAGATTATTAAAGTTCTTTGTTGAGTGATTTGTATTTACTCCATTCCATACAATTATTTTGGAAAATTATTGCTTGAAATTTCCCCACATTTGGTGTTAAAGCCAAGGGTTTGTGATGGCGTCAAATATGGGAGGAGAGAATCAACAACAAATACAATCGATACAGACAAAACAAATTCTCCCACAAGTGCAGCAAGTGCAATCAACAATTTTCAAATTTGATGGAAAACATAATTTTCCAATATCGAAACATATGATGGAATTATGTTTGAGAAGTAGTGGTTATAGAGAAATCTTGGGAAAAGATTTTGATGAAACAAAAGAAGCAACATCAGTTGCAAAAAGACAACAAGTGGATCGCGATTTTTTACTCAACGAAAAAGCTTTGTTCCTAATTTGTCAATCAATTGAGTTAGTAGTTTTTGAAAAAAATTTCCATGCCAAAATAGCAAAGGAGGCTTGGAAGATTTTAATAAATACATATGAAGGTACAAATCCAATTAAATGAACATGATTACAAGGACTAAAAAGGCAGTTTGGGTTAATGGAGCAACCTTATGATGAAAGTATTAATGATTATTTTTAACGAATTAATAAGTTGGTAAACGAGATGAAAAACAATGGTGACAAAATTGCAAAGAAGGAAATCATGGAGAAAATCATGCATACTTTAACAAGTCGATACCATTATGTGGTGACTGCCATTGAAGAGTCAAATGATCTTAACACGATGACACTAAATGATCTTCAAGCATCATTAGATTCACGTGAAATGTGAATGAATGAAAGAATAAGTAGCATAATTGATCAAGCTTTAAAAGCTCAATCAAATTTAAAGAACACAACGTTTATAAGAAAAATATAGTGCAACCAAAGAAGTCAAACTTCAAGAAATGAGGGAGGAAGGAACTTCAAAACTGGTTCCAATCAAAGAACAAGATGCAACTCGTTTCAAAATAAAATAACTATGCAGTGTTATAAATGCAGAAAGCATAGGCATCTTCAGTACGAGTGCAAGTAACATATTCAATGTCATAATTGTAAGAAAGATGGTCACTATAGTAAAGGATGTCATGCTAAAGTAGAAAATGATTGAAAGAATTATGCTAAAGTGGCTGAAAAAGATGATAGTACAAAAACTGTGCTAGCGATTAGTCATATAATTATTAATAACAATGACTATCAATGGTTGTTAGACACGGTTGTAGTAATCATCTAAGTGAAAAAAATGAAGATGTCAACAATTGACGTTCTAGAAAAAGGAAAGATTGCCATCAAACTTAAGGATGGATTACTGAATTTTATTTATGATTTATTTTATTTACCAAGTATTTGTCAAAATCTTTTAAGCTTGGGACAATTGGCAGAGAAAAGCTATGATTTGCATTTTAACAAGCAAGGATGCACAATCAGCGATGTAGAGATGAGCTTAATAGCAAAAATGAAGATGTCAAGAAATTGTTTATTTCCAATAAATGTCAAGTATGATACCTTCTTGTGATGCAATATTGTAATCGTCGATGAAACTTAGTTTAGCACTTGCAACTTGGGCACTTCAACTTTGTAAGCATCAAATTCTTAGCAGAAAAATGTGCTACTAGCTAAACTTCCTGACTAAGTATGTGAAGCTTGCATCGTGGGAAATAAACATCAAGATCTATTTCTTAAAGAATGTGCGTGGAAAGTTTAGAGTTTACTTGAGCTAGTGCATTCAGATTTGTGCTATGTGGATGTTAGTTTAGTTAGAGGTAATATTGATGATTTTAGTAGAAAGACATGGACTTATGTCTTAAAGCAAAAATCTGAAGCATATGAGAAACTTAAGATTTTTGTGGAATACATCGAAAAACAAAGTGGCGATGCTTTTAAAGTTTTAAGAATTAATAGAGGTACATAGTACATTGTTTGTGATGATTTCTTGAGGAAGAAAGGAATTAAACATCAATTGACAACTAGATATACTCCTCAACAAAATCGAGTAGCAGAAAGGAAAAATAGAACTATAATGAATATGGTAAGAAGTATGTTGTATTGTAAAAAGGCGCGTAAAAGTTTTTGGGCAGAAGTTATGGCATAGTTATTTATATTTTGAACATGTGTCTACTTAAAAGTGTTCATGATAAAACACCAGAAGAAACATGGAGGAGATGAAAACCAAACTTCAGTCACTTGAGGGTGTTTGGTTGTATTACATATGCACATGTACCTGGAGAATTGAGAAAGAAACTTGATGACAAGGCAGAAGAAAGAATTTTTATTGGCTATAGTTAAAAAAACAAAGGGTTACAAGCTATACAATCCAATCACTCAAAAGGTAATTATTAGTCGAGATATTACATTTGATGAAGATAGAGTATGAGATTGGTTAGACAATGAGAAGGGATCATCATCAGTACGACTGATAGTAATTAATGAAGTGAAACCACTTGATCAAAGAATTGAACAAGCTTCTAGTGATCAGCTAACTTCACTAGAAAGATTTGAGGAGTCAACTTCGCCTCCAACATCACCATATAGATATCCACAATAAGAAAGCCATCTGCCTACTTATTTGCAAGATTATGAAATTGGCAAAGATGATGATCCTAATAATGATAATAAAGATGTTACCTATTATGCTTTCTTTGTAGATTGTGATCCATTAACATATGAGAAAGCAATTAGCAAATATTGTTGGATTAAAGTAATAGATGAAGAAATTAAAGCAATTGAGAAGAACAATACATGGGAGCTAACTACTCTCCCAGAACTACAAGCTTCAAGATTAAGACTTAGTCAATTACTTATTCAAACTGAATACATTTACATATGTCACTACAATCTTTGGCTATAAGAAATGGATTATTGATTTTGGATGTTATCAACGATTAAGGAAGGTATGTTCTCCTTCTTTTGAAGTACTTTCTAATATGGAGCATAATGCGTTGTCTATTGGAAAAAGGAAAATTCCATTATATGTCTTGTTTACAAATGATGCATATGTTTAAAAAGAAAGTTGAAATACAAATTCAACACTTTGGCATACTCGTTTGGGTCGTGTGATTGATAATTTCTCTACTATTCTAGTATAAGAGTTTATGTAAAGATCCAGTAATATATTTTAAGTTAGGTCAAAATTCCATTAAGTTATTGGCTTATTTCATTCTTCTTTTCTCGTTTGACCTTTGTTGATGATGTCAAGTTGATGATATACTGAGTGATAAGTCGAAGAGAAAATAAAATGATTCATGGGAAAATTAATATGTTTAATTACTAGGCGTTTGGTTTGAGGGTTTGGGAATG
>JANIHZ010000007.1:1921366-1936541 GCA_027478365.1 Erythroxylum rufum | reverse complement strand
CATATAAGATAAAGTTTATGAGATAAATATATTTTGCAAATAAATTATGATAATATCATAATTATGAGATTTATATTGCATTTACATATTATCTGTATATTGTTCCTAGTTATTAATCTGTTAAGACTAGGAATTAATAGAGAGTAAGATTAGCAAACATTATGTTTCTTCTCTATAAAAGAAATAGTCAATTTCATATATTGAAGTATGAAGATATTTTTTTGAGAATTTAAAATTTTATTAAGGAGAAAAGAAGTTTAGTATACATCTATGGAGAGGGACTCTCCCACGTGAGTTAAATCGACAATTTATTTTAATCAAGTTATTCTTTATTTCAATCCTACAAATCTATTTTATTTTAGTTGCTCTAAACGTGTATGATATGATCAAACATTTGTATCATTCATAATCAAGTTATTAAAAGTTTTAAATATATATTTTAATTTGTTTTAATTTTTTACAAGGCAAAATTACAATAAGGTTAACTTGATTGCATAAGATAGATGTTAGTTTCTATCATACAGTTAATCGATTTGATCCATAATGATTGTTTTTTACTTAGGAATCTCCAAATTCTTTTGTTCATAAGAAATCTGTTGCTCTTACTGGTTGACTTCAAACCTAACCCACCTGCCTTCTTTAGTTGACGAATATGCTTCCAATTCACTTTTGCAATTCCTTTCTCACCTTTTCCTTTACCCTTTACCCCATAGAAACTGCTTTATCAATTTTTCCATAGTTTTAATAAGTCCTTTGGAGAGAAAGATGTAAGAGCACCAGTAAATTTGCATTGACATAATTACCTACTTCAAAAGCTAAAGTTTACCTTCATAGGATAGGGTTCTATTAGTCCAAGAACCTAATCTTTTTTTAATTTTTCTATTAAAAGAAGACATTCACGAAATCTTAGTCTCCTGGATGAGATAGGAATGCCCAAATACAGAAGAGGCGGGTCTTTCTTTTCTATGCTAGTAGCTTATGACAAAGAATTTGATAGGTGAGCAACACTTTTGGATAGTAAGAAGTAACTTTTGTGAAAGTTGATACTGAATCCAGACAGTTCCTTAAAAGTATGAAGAGCACTCATCAGAAGAGAAACTGAATGATCATTTGCTCTACTTAGAAGAATAAGATCATCTGCAAAACATAAGCTAGTTAGTGAAAGCTTCTTACATTTGGAATAGTAACTGAAGTTGGAGTCAGTTGAAGTATTGTGTTTCAACATAAATGTGAGAACCTCTATGCAAATAAGGAATGGGTAAGGAAAAAGTGGATCCTCTTGCCCAAGTCCTTTGTTGCCTTTAAACATCTCTGTGGGGCTTCCATTAATCAATATTTCATATGAGGTAGTGATAATGCATTCTTGAATCCATTTGACAAACTTATGGGGAAATTTCATAACCTCCAAAGTCTGTAGCAAGAATCTCTAGTTAACACTATCAAAAGATTTTTGTAGATCCACTTTAATAGTGCAGTTTTGAAGGCTTTTGCTTCAAGTGTAGCCTTTCAAAAACTCCTGCAATAAAAGGATATTATCCCTAATATGTCTACTTCTTATAAAAGCACTTTGATTCTCATTATTGATTAAGTGAAGAACATCTTTTAGCCTATTTTCCAAAATCTTGGCAATGATCTTATAGAAGAAATTAATATATGATATAGGTCTAAAATCATTCCAAGTGGTTGGGTTAAAACTTTTAGGAACCAAACAAAGAAAGGTCTTATTAATCTCTTTAAACGAGACACCATTTTGGAAAAACTCTTGTACATCTTTAACAAATCTCCCTATGTTACTCCAAGTTTTTTGATAGAAACGACCATTCAAGCCATCTGGACCTGGGGCCTTAGAGCCATTCATATTAAAAACTACCTTCTTTATTTCTTGATCGTGGCATGTCTAATTAGCGAAGCAGCTTCCTGTTTAGGAATCTTGGTTATAACAAATTGCCTAAGATCCACTCCAATACCCGCCGAATGACCTTATGTGCCTAAGAGATTTTGATAAAAATTCCTAGCTTCCTTTAGAAATTCATCTTGGCCAAATAAAATTTCCCCAGATTTGGATTTTATGGAGGTGATTTTGTTGACATTTCTTCTAGCTGTCACTAAATTGAAGAAAAATTTTGTACATCTGTCCTCATCCTTAATCCAATTAATTATTGCTCTCTGCTTCAATAAAGAACAATAATTATCTACTATTTGCAAGTACGTCTTAAGGGCTTCCCTCTCAGCTATATCTAATGTACAATCAGTAGGGTTAGTTGTCAAAGATTTCTGAATTATCGATAGCTTGCTTCTTGCTTTTTCAATCTTCTTTGTGGAATTTTACCTCTCCTTAAATTTAACATTTTCAATTCTTATTTAATAGTCTTGAGCTTTTGCAAACAAATGAACTACTTAGAACTATATATCTCATACTCTAATCCCTTAGTAACTACTTCTTGAAAGCCCTCCACATTAACCAAAAAATTGTTGAATCTGAAAAGGTGATGAATTCTAGTCATTTTAAACAAATTATCAACGTCGATAGAGGTGTGATCAGAAATTCCTGGGTCTAAGAAATTGGTTGAACTTTCTGAAAAGGAAGTTAACCAGTTCACATTCATTATAGCTCTATGATGAGCAAGTTTTACAATTTATAAAACCCCCAATAATCGTAAGCGCATGGGTCGTACTTTATAGTATTGAAGGGTTGATCTCACGAGGAGGGTACTAGCCTAATTCTAAGTCGTCTAAGGTTCAGAGAAAAGAATAAAAAGAAATTAAAAAATGCACAAGTGAATACGGAAAGTAAATACGAGAATTTGATTTAAGAATTGTAACAAAACAGAATTAAACTGAGCAGTCGCACAGGTCACAATGGAAATCCGTCAATAGAGTTAATCAAGTTATGAGAGAGAGGATTTTACTTATCATTAATGTTAATCTAGCCATTTATGTGTTCACAGGGTGTCGATTCTAGACGGTCGTATGGTTAATTACTCTCTCTCGAGTTATAACCATTAAATCATAAATTATAAACCCTAATCGAATTATGGAACTTGCAATCTCTCAATTCACAAATTACCTACAATTCTAATTAGTTCTAAAGATTAATGGTTTAAAGGATCTAAAACTTATTTTGAGTGCATTTGATAACACTTATATTGTATATAAATATGATATAAACTCTGGGTTATAGTTAAGCTTAGGTCCGGTTTAGTTTGAAAGAGTTTCGGGTCAAGTTTAATTTTTTAAATAAAATTTATATACTTTAAGTTAGGTTTGAGCTAAGATTGTCTAGTTCAATTCGATTTGAAATTTGAAAATTCTAAGAAAACGACATCATTTGAGTAAAATGATATCATTTCCATTTTTAATTTTACAAAATAAAAATAGGTTGAATCAGATTAAGACTTAAGTTGTATAGTTGGTGCTCAATCAAGTTTTGGACTAAGCTTAGGCTTAGACGGACCAACCCAACCTGACCTATTGTCAAGATTGATGTATTGTGAAATTAAGAACGAAACTTTTATATTATATTTAAGTAATTGAGATAGGAATTGAGAGAATTATTAAATTATTTAAAATTTGTCTTCACTCATAATCAATAAAATATGTACAATGCCTCTTTTCACTCTAAGAAAAAAGTACTATAAAATTTCATCTTCACCTATTGAAATAGATATAATAAATTTTCAAGTAAAATTTGATAAATAAATAATTATATGAGCAAAACAATATAAATTAAATTTATAATTAATTTCTATTATTTTTATTGGTATTATGATTATTGTATAATTTTCCTATTTAAATTTGTCACAATTTTAAGTAATTCATTTATTAAATTTTTAAACAAGTCAAAGATTATACATAGACAATTCCCCGCCAAAGCCAACCAGTATCTTAAAAAAGCATTAGTCACGTCTAATCAAACTTTCCAGAAAGAGGCTTTAGAAATGCTAGCCTTACAACAAACGGAAAAGAAGAAGAAGCTTTACAAAGTGTTCTCTTTAATAGACAATGTTGGCTTAGGTAGTGCAGAATTGCCAACCAAGTCACCGGTGACTTCTTCATTTACATCGAGTTTTGAAGATTCGAGCTGCCCCGTCAGCTAAGTAAAGAAACTTACATGTTTTTTTCTTCCTTTATTCTCAAATACAAAATTCTAGAGCAGTAAAAGACATGGACTAAGAAGCTATCATCAAACTTCAAAGTATGAACTCGATCAATTCATGACCTATTTCTACGGTACAATTGATTTAAAAATTAATTGTCAAACCTGTTGACATATTCTTTATTTCAATCCTCTAAACGTGTCTGATATAATCAAACTTTTGTATCGTTCATAATCAAGTTATTGAAAGTTTTAAATATATATTTTAACTTGTTTTTATTTTTTACAAGGCAAAATTACAATAAGTTTAACTTGATTGCATAAGATAGATGTTAGTTTCTATCCTATGGTCAATCAATTGGTTGTAGATTTTGTAACATAATTAATCAAAGACGTTCTTTATCTTATGCGTATTTGTTTAATTAACTAACATATAAGATAAAGTTTATGAGATAAATATATTTTGCAAATAAATTATGATAATATCATAATTATGAGATTTATATTACATTTACACATTATTTGTACATTGTTCCTAGTTATTAATCTATTAAGACTAGGTATTAATAGAGAGTAAGACCAACAAACATTATGTTTCATCTATATAAAAGAACTAGTCAATTTCATATATTGAAGTATGAAGACTTTTTTTTTTTGAGAATTTAAAAATTCATTAAGGACAAAAGAAGTTTAGTGTACATCTATGGAGAGGGACTCTCCCACGTGAGATAAAACAACAAAGATAACACTAAAAAACATATAAGAACAAAATGACAATGTTGAGAACCAATTTGGGAGAGGTTGTGCGACGATGTATCCGTAATTCGGGTATTCTCGAAACTTCAGACGATTACTCAATTGGGGAGGAACACTCTGGAGGCTGTGAAACTACGATGGCAGTGCGGTGGTTCTTCTATCTGTCTCTATGTTGGAAGGGAATTCTCATCTTAGGTAGGAGATCATAATTCTAAAGGTTTTGTGAATCGCCCAAGATTAACAAGCTTCATTTGAATATCAGGAGTCTGGAGGGGACAACAGAGGACCTTCCTTCATGAATGTGAGGTAGTAGATCTGGAGAAGGTACGCCAAGATGCACTCGAATACCTATAGGTGAGTCAGATTCCTTCTAATCTTCATTTCTCTCCTTCTTTCATGAGTAGGTAAATTTGAAAATCTGCTTGAGTTGCTCAAGAAATAGACATGCATGAGTAGCACTACTTTCTTTACTGTATCCCAAGTAATGTGGTCCCATTGTAGGAAGTCCGTAATTTATGAGTAAACATTGAGGACTATATTCTCCAAGGGAGAGCCAGTCCTCTGCTACAATGTAGTCCCAACTGATTTATAATCAGTTGTTCCCTAGTATTTGTAGTAAAGTGTTCTATAAGAGAGAGTAGAGTGCTAGATCTCCTTTTAAACTTTCGATTGTTTCTCTCATTCCAAATTGTTTGAAGACAAGTTGCAACTGCGACCTTAAGTATTTCCTTATCACATTTAGAAATATGAAGTTGAGATATCTCTAGTAAGATATCTGTGAGGCTGCAATTACTAGTACTAGGGGCACATAGACTAGAGATTCTAATCCACTCCTCTTTAGAGAAATCACACTAGAAGAAAAGATGATTCCTAGTCTCCTCCCCTAGGTTGCAAAGAATACAAAGCTTAGAAAAGGATAAGAATTTCAGTCTATTCATAGTGCTACACCTATTCAACATGGCTAGCCAAAGGAAAAAGTTGGCATTCGGTTTGAGAACCTTGCTCTGAATCAGGGAACACCACCCTATTCTTATAACTGCCTCATCCATCAGCTTTTTATCTTTCTTATTAGTGATATCTAATATAAGTACCCCATCCCATAAGTATATATCATTCTCCCCGAGGCTTCTGTATTGAGGAATGGGCAAAAGTCTTAGTTCTTTTGAGGAAAGCAACCAATTTTCATTTTAATTATTTCGTGAAGCTTAGCTCTCTTAGAGAACCTTCCCAATAATGAGCTTGCCAACTGATTATGAATTAAAGCCCCTTGACCTGTCCAGTTATCATACCATAGAGAGATTCTATCTCCTGCCCCAATTTGACAAGTAATATGCTGCTGAACTTCTTCCCTCAATATGAGAATTTGGTTGAAGAACCAAGAGTAATTGTCTTTAATTCTTAGAGCCCAAAAACTCTCACCTTTTAATATGTAGATGTGAATCCATTTGATCCACAATGATTATTTTTACTTAGGATTCTCCAAGTTCTCTTGTTCATAAGAAATTTGTTATTCTTGCTGGTTGACTCCAAACCTAACCCACCTGCCTCCTTTGGTTGACAAATACACTTCCAATTCAGTTTTGCAATTCCTTTATCACCTTTTCCTTTACCCTATAGAAACTACTTCATTAGTTTTTCCATAGTTTAGTTAAGTCCTTTGGAGAGGAAGATGCAAGAGCACTAGTAAATTTGCATTGACATAATTACCGACTTCAAAAGCTTAAGTTTACCTTTATAGGACATGGTTCTATTAGTCTAAGACCCCAATCTTTTCTGATTTTTTTCTATTAAAGGAAGACATTCACGAAATCTTAGTCTCCTGGATGAGAAAGGAATACCCAAATATAGAAGAGGTAGGTCTTGCTTTTCTATGCCAGTAGCTTATGATAAAGAATTTGATAGGTGAGTAGCACTTTTGGATAGTAAGAAGTAACTTTTGTGAAAGTTGATACTCAATCCAGACAGCTCCTTAAAAATATAGAGGGTACTCATCAGTAGAGAAACTGAATGAGCATTTGCCCTACTTAGGCAAATAAGATCATTTGCAAAATATAAGCTAGTTATTAAAAGCTTCTTACATTTGGAATGGTATCTGAAGTTGGGGTCAGTTGAAGTATTATGTTTCAACACAAGGATGAGAACCTCTATGCAAATAAGGAATAGGTAAGGAGAAAGAGGATCCCCTTGCCTAAGTTCTTTTTTGCCTTTAAACATCTCTGTGGGGCTTTCATTAATCAATATTCCATATGAGGCAGTGATAATGCATTCTTGAATCCATTTGATAAACTTATAGGGAAATTTCATAACTTCCATGGTCTGTAGCAAGAATCTCCAGTTAACACTATCAAAAGCTTTTTATAGATCCACTTTAAAAGTGCAGTTTTGAGGGCTTCTATTTCAAGTGTTCTTTCAACAACTCCTGTAATAAAAGGATATTATCCCCAATATGTCTACTTTTTATAAAAGCACTTTGATTCTCACTTATGAGTAAGTGAAGAACATCCTTCAACCTATTTTCCAAAATCTTGGCGATGATATTATAGAGGAAATTAGTACATGATATAGATCAAAAATCACTCTAAATGGCTGTGTTAGAACTCTTAGGGACCAAATAAAGAAAGGTCTTATTAATCTCCTTAAGCAAGACACCATTTTGGAAAACTCCTATACAACATCTTTAATGAATCTCCCTATGATACTCCAAGTTTTTTGATAGAAAAGACCATTCAAGCCATCTGGACCCCGGCCTTAGAGCCATTCATATTAAAAACCACCTTCTCTATGTCCTGATCCCTGACATGTCTAATTAGCAAAGAGGCTTCCTGTTCAAGAATCTTGGCTGTAACAAATTGCCTAAGATCCACTCCAATACCTACTGAATGACCTTATGTGTTGAAGAGATTTCGATAAAAATTCCTAGCTTCCTTTGCAATTTCTTCTTGGCCAAATAAAATATCCCTAGATTCGGATTTTATGGAGGTGATTCTATTGACATTTCTTCTAGCTGTCACTGAATTGAAGAAAAATTTTGTACATCTATCCCCATACTTAATCTAATTAATTATGGCTCTCTACTTTAATAAAGAACAATGATTTTCCACTATTTGCAAGCAGGTCTTAAAGGCTTCCCTCTTAGCTATAACTAATGTACAATCAGTAGGGTTAGTTGACAAAGATTTCTGAATTATCGATAACTTGGTTCTTGCTTTCTCAATCTCCTTTGTGAAATTCTAACCTCTCTTTAAATTTAACATCTTTAATTCCTATTTAATAGCCTTGAGCTTTTGCAAACAAATAAACTGCTTAGAACCATATATCTCATACTCCAATCCCTTAGTAACTGCTTTTTGAAAGCCCTCCATGTTAACTAGAAAATTGTTGAATCTGAAAAGGTGATGAATTCTAGTCATTTTAAACAAATTATCAACCTTGATAGGGGTATGATCAGAAATTCCCAGGTCTAAGAAATTGGCTGAACTTTCTAAAAAGGAAGTTAACTAGTCCACATTCACCATATCTCTTTGTTATACAAGTTTTACAATTTATAAAACCCTTAATAACCGCAAGCGCACAGGTCATACTTTGTAGTATTGAAGGGTCGATCCCACGAGGAGGGTACTAGCCTTATCCTAAGTCATCTAAGGCTTAGATAAAAGAATAAAAAGAAATAAAAAAACTGCATAAGTGAACACGGAAAGTAATACGAGAATTTGATTCAAGAATTATATCAAAATAGAATTAAACTGAGCAGTATAACAAAATAGAATTAAACTGAGCAGTCACACAGGTCATAATGGAAATCCATCAAGAGAGTTAATCAAGTTATGAGAGAGGCCATTTTACCTATCATTAATGCTAATCTAGCCATTTATGTGTTCACAGGGTGTCAATTCTAGACGGTTGTATGGTTGATTACTCTCTCTCGAGTTATAACCATTAAACCCTAAATTGTAAACCCTAAGCGAATTATGGGACTTGCAATATCTCAATTCACAAATTACCCACAATTCTAATTGGTTCTAAAGCTTTATAATAAATAATTGGGTCTCGCACAGGATCTCTCTCCATGAAATTACTAACTAGATTAATTAAGTAGTCAATTAGATTGCCTAACTCTCTTTAATCTGATCTAATAATTTTATCTGGCTCACCCTCTTGATTTGTTATCAAGACATACAATTACATTAATCAATCATAACACCCAAAACAATAAACACAAAAATAACTAAATCAACATTAACTCAAAGCAAAATTACGAAGGAGAGTTCAGCACATTATCAATAACCCAAAATCCATTTCCATACAATCCATCTCAACTTTATACATTTAAATGAAAAAAGGAAATGAAGAGAAAATAGAACTTAGGTTGGACAAATCGGAAGGCAGCAGCATCAGGATACCACCTGATTTGGGGAATAGCAGCGTTGGGATCCACCTCTTCTTCCTCCTTCTTCCTCTTCTTCTCTCTCTCTCTTCTTTCTATTCTTGTTGTTCTATTTATGTTCTTTTATGTTTAAGGTTAAGCTAGGGTTTTTTTCGGGGGTTCGAAAGATTTAAAAAATCCCTCAAAATGTGAAGTTTGGAAGTGGCTGTGCATCTGCCCGACGCAAGCCACAATTATGGCCTATGTCAGGCCTTTATGTCACTATTGTGGCCTATGAACCATGATCGTGGGCTAGGCAATAAGCCCCAATTTGCTCCAAAACTCCTTTGTTCTTCAATCTTTACCCTGAAACACTATCACACATGAAGGTACCTCAAAAATATCATATTTAAGCTCAAAGGATTGTTCTAACCCATAAAACAATTAAAACACAAAGAAATCATAAACTAACACAATTTTACCCTAAACACATAATAAACAATCGAATAAACGACTAAACATATATCAAACTATACATTAAAATACGATGCATTTCACACCTATCAACATCCCCACACTTAAATGTTTTCTTATCCTCAAGCAAACAAATCAACAAACAAAACAAAGCGCAAAACACACAATGCAACAAATGAGGCAATGGCTTCAACTTCACAAAATAATTTAACTCTAAACACAATTATTCAAGTTGTTCCAAATTATTAACATCTAAAATCTGCATCTAATGGCTCTGGACTAAACATATATTAATCAAAACTCAAATGTCAAGTTACTGATCATTTTCAATTGTACACACATATTAATAATTCTTTGGTCACTCGAACTCTATAACCACTCATAAGTACATTTTCATGAAAGTTAAGCTATTTACAAGTTCAATAGGTTTTATTAGGAAACACACATTATTTGTTTTTAGAAATGGACTTAGTCTTTTACTCAGAGGCAAAGATTGGTGATAAATGTCAATCCGATTACTGAACTAAATCTTGTTTTTTTTAAGCTGCTTAGTTGAAACGTCATTATAGCCTTTTGATGCGGAAGCACACATTAATGATGTGTGTCGATCTAGTTACTCAGCTACATCACGTTCTCAATTGGCTATTAACTCTATTTATAACCTAAAGGTCAGCGGAATAGTTATTTATATAAACTTAACTAACACATTTTTTTATTACCTACCTTATTGCTTAAGCTACTCATTTTCATGAAAAAATGCTAGCAGAGCTACTTAAGTCAAAAGACCTAAAATTCTAAATGAGTATGACAATTTAGAAGGTGACAAACTCACATTAAATCCTAATTAACTTACATATTTAGCCAAAGAACCCAATTCATTAATTTTGTGAGCTAATGACTCTTCACAACCTAATAGACTATATTCAAAATTAAATCAATTTCAATCCATCTAAGCCATTGACACATTGACACAATTCATAAAATGCAACATAACAGACTATCATACAATATGCAAAATAAAGCAAAACATATAACTCTCCTCACACTTAAACAATACATTGTCCTCAATGTAAGAAGGATACATATAAGCACAAAAGGGGGAATGAAACAATAAGTGGAAGGAAAAAGAACAAAATACTAACAAAAATGAAAAGAAAAGGGTTAGAATAAGAAACCATCATGGTGACTGAGGTGGTGATGTGTTAGAGGCAGAGACCAAATGCGCTTGATGTCGAGCTAATTTTCCTATCTTATAATTGATTCAGAGAGAGTAAGAGAATTAATAGGGCAATGCATTCCGAATCATTGATATTTATTTATGGAAATGAACAACTTTAACTGCACAACAATTTAACTATACCTAAACATGCTAATTTATTTATGGAAATGAACAACTTAATTGCATAACAATTTAAATATACCTAAACATGCTAATTTACGGTCATTAGCTTGACCTTGTATCATTGGAAACTCAGTCGGGATCAATTATGAGTAGTTTGCTTCCACCCTTTTTGTTCAACATCAATTTTGTAGCCTGTGAGTAAGCTACAAATTACAAAATGACCAGAAGGACAATATTGATAAAATTATGAAAACCAATACAGTTCAGTAATGTCCTTTTTTAGAGTGAACTGTTAACAAAACAGGGAATAACAAAACTCCCTAAATCTTCCATGGAATCCGGTAGTTTGCTCAGTAAAAGTGTGAGTTGTTCTCTTCTTGGGTCTTCCTCATTCGCCCTCATCTCCTCTTCTTCTTTAGCTTCTTGAGTAGAAACTTCCATATTTTCTTTAAACTTGATGTCCATTCTTATCTGTTCTTCGTCTTCTCGTCCCTTCAAAGATTCAAGAGCATCAACTTTTCTGAATGAGTTGGCCTCCTCTGGATTCTTTAATACATCATTTATGTTGAATGTCACTTGGTCATCACTAATATGAATGATGAGGTTCTCTTTATGGACATCTACCTCAATTTTTTTGATGTTCAAGCATGATATACCAAGATCTAAGAAATAATAGGGAGAGTTGTCATTCTTTTCTTCATCCTCTTTCCTTGTCTCTTGATCTTCTACAAGATAAGATTCATCATGGTCTTCTATTGGTTCTTCTTGTTCTTCCCCATTTCTAAGTGTGATAGCCTCATATTGCTCTCGTTGATATAATTCCATATTTCTTCAAGCATCTTCCACACTTCTCTTGCAAAATTCATAGGAAAGTTGTCTCACTTGAATCTTTAGGATGTGAATAGACGAAGCATGATTTTCTATTACTTGATCAAATTGCTCTTCCAGTCTCTTCTGGTTCTCTTCCATGTCTATTAGCTTATTCATGATTTTTTTCAAGTTAGAATCCTATAAACTAGACTCATCTTGCTGGAATTCAAATAGGTCTTGATGTCCTAAATGAGTCCTTACATTATTGGACTAATAGAAAATTGGGTGGTTCTGCCACTGTAACACCCCATGTTAGGGGTTAGAATATTGAGAAATTTTAATGCACTGTATGTCGACACACACAAATTATTGTACATGCATTCATGACATTTTTCGGGTAAAATAGATTGATAAATGTGATTTGGCAATTTTGATATATATAGGATATTTTGAAATTTTTGGTGAATTTTAGAAAAATATTGATTTTTAGGCCAATTATAGTATGACACGTAGCAACTTATTTATGTGACAAATGGCTTGTATGTGTGGTGATAAGTGGCAGCCTATTTGAGTGACAGATGTGATACATGCAATACAACCATGTGGTTTGGTTTTAAGTAAGGAAAGATTATACGTAGCTTGTGTTCTGGTTAGGAAGTGATTACTGTAACTTTTGATATTCACTGAAAGCATTCAGTAGAGAACTCTCTTTTTGTTCCTTGTCCATCACCGAATATTGAATTGTCATTCTTATTGGTTGTTATTGATTCACTCTTACTGCTGGGAATAGCTGAAACAAGTAAATAACTTTGATGATGTTTTTAATGTGTAAATATTTATATGCATGCATGGGTTTGAGAAGTGTGGTTTCGGTGAGAAATGAATCAGATGAAAGAGTTGTGATATAGAAATATGAAATAGGATATGTTTTAGTTTGAAATGAGTTATGGAAGAGGGCTGGAAAATTGATGAATATATATATATATATATATAATGGGTCATTGTCTGTACATGCATGAATCTGTTGAGTATCGATAGAAATGAATTTAAATGAGTTTGTTGATGAAGAGTGAAAATTGGGTAAGGACGTGATATATAGAAAGGTGGACAAATGCTTAAGATGAAAGTAAGATAGATTAATAAAATGCATAAAATTGAAATGTGCATGTATGAGAATCGGATTTTGATGTTTAAGTGTGAATCATGGATTTTTGAATGGTGTGTGTACTGATGAGCTAAAAATGAGTTAGAAAATTTATTTTGAGTGTTATTTGAGTTAATTGATGTGAGAATGAACTTTGGGTGATGTGGGAAGGACCCCTAGAATCCCATCGTCTAGTTCAAGTTTAACTGAAGCATCGTCTGATTCCCTTTTGACCAAGCCATCGTCTGATTTACTTTTTACCAAGCCATCGTCTGATTCCCTTTTGACCAAGCCATCGTTTGATTCACTTTTGACCAAGCCAGCTTCTGATTCCCTTTTGACCAAGCCATCATCTATTTTACTTTTGCACCAAGCCATCATCTGATTTACTTTTGAATAAGCCATCGTCTGATTCCCTTTCGACCAAGCCATCGTCTGATTTACTTTTGCACCAAGCCTTCTTCTGATTCATGTTTGACCAAGCCTTCGTCTAAATCATGCTTGATTCTTTTATCCATAAATTCTTTGTCTGACCGCCAAACAAAGTGATTCTTAAACTAATAGATTCATAAGACATTGATGTACATCTCCACCAAGAATCATAGCTTTCTGAAATGGATTGATTGATGAATTTAAGACGGAAATGTAACTATGCTGAAATATGATAATTGGGATGATTTTTACTGAACAAAATTCGGTAATTGGAGTATATCTTGATCTGTGGACATCAGAATGAGATGATTATTAATTATGATTACATTAGAGACACAAGGCTACAAGTTGTATGAAGAGATTAAATTCTAATTCGACCTTTAAGAATTTCATAATCTGATTGGAAGTTGAGATAAGAAATATACTGAAGCTTAAGAATAGTTTAAAATCTTTTGAGTATAACTTTCGGTATACTAAACTGATTTGGATGAACTTGGCATCATTGGAAACCTAAGACAAAGAGGGAAAACTTTCTAGAAGGAAGTATTACCTAATTACCTCACCTTCCTGATGAAAATAATTGAGCAAAGTGGACCCGAAAGTTGGTTGTGAAATAAATCTGGATTGAGAAATTTAGTATGGTTTCATATAATTGATAATGTGACAAGATTAAGGATAAGAAACCCGAATTTTTGTTATGAACATACATCATACATATTCAGTATACACGAATGTGCATAAATGAATTCATAATTGTGCACAATAGTGATATATGTTTGTACTAAATGTTTTAGAGGAACCTTTAAAGCGACCGATTCCAGATATTGCCCAGACTTCGAGACAATAAAGCAATAAGGAGCTTTTATAAGTAATTTAGATGGTCAATGTTTTGGTTGCTACTAATTTTGATCCATTGAATGATTTGCAAAGCTGTCTGATTAATATTTTAATTGAATTTCAGACAATTCTGTTTTGATTCTGTTAAGTCCTAGTTGTGGGTAAATAAGCATGCCTAGAAGGGTCTGCAGCTATTTCTGTGACACTTCGGTGTCTTCTGTTATCGACACTTCAGTGTCTTCTATTATTGACACGTCGGTGTCTTCTGTTAGTGACACTTCAGTCTCTTCTGTGATACTTCAGTGTCGAGACTTCAGTCTCTTCTGTATAAGTCCCGTTACCCGCTTCTGTAAATGGATTTAACGGTCATCTGATTTTGTAATTTGATATCTATTTGATTTTGACATAAACTAAATTGTGTTCTGATTCTGAAGGGTTTATACCCTCTTGTGTTATGCAGTTCTGTTATTTATAAAACCCTGTTTTGAAATACTTTCTGTCCGACTTACTGTTAAAGAAATCTTTGAATGCATATTGATGCTATTACATGATTAGTGTGATGAGTTGTCAATTTTTGTATAGATTAGTTATTTCTCACTAAGTTATATGCTTAGCACAGTAGATTTGTCCCGTGTAGGTTCAGAGAGATGGACGTAGGGACTGGGACAAGTCAACCGTAATGGCTAAAGGAGTTTGAGTTTTATTTTACTCAAATGTATTCTTGAGTTTGTTTTTGGACTTGTATATGATGTGTATGACTTTGGATTTTTGTTTAAAGGTTTATAATAACCTTAATTCAAGTTAGTTTCTGAAATTATGATTTATAACGTATGCTTGTTTGAGATTCTAGAAATGCATGTATAAAGTGTTTCATATGTTTTGAAATGTTTAATATTCAGTATGTTATGTTGTATGTATGGT
>JANIHZ010000007.1:1891849-1913216 GCA_027478365.1 Erythroxylum rufum | reverse complement strand
GTACTATTCACATGTACGGTACTATTCAAATATACGAAACTATTCATACATATGGGTACTATTCATGTGAAATAGTGGGAGCTAAATTCTGTTCGTGATAGAAGCAATGGAAGCAAAATTTGAGATTAAGAAGTTCAATGAGAATTATTTCTCATTGTGAAAGTTGAAGGTAAAGGCAATCTTGAGGAAAGATAATTGTCTGGCGGCTATTAGTTAACGGTCAGCTGGAAAATGGAACGAGATGGACAGGAATGTTGTAGTTAATCTTCACCTAGCTTTAGCTAATGGATTATTATTCAGCATAGGAAAAAAAACTGCAGTCAATTGTGGCTATGTCAACAACAGAAGCAGAATATGTAGCAGCTACATAAGCTAGTAAAGAAGCGATATGGTTGAGATGTTGTTCGAAGAACTTGGGAATAAATAAGGTAATATTATTCTGTATTATGACAGTCAGAGTGCTTTTATCTTGCAAAGAATCTAGCATTTCATTCAAAGATAAAGAACATTCAAGTTCAGTATCACTTCGTTCGTGAGAAAATGGAAAAAGGAACGGTGGATATGCAGAAAATTCATACAATGGATAACCTGGCAGATTTTATGAAAAAAAACAATAAATGGTGACAAGTTTATATAGTGTCGATCCTCATATGGCCTGACAAAAACGTATGCAACATAAAGCGACAAGGTAGAAAAGAATGGTGTGAAGATATGATTGATTATCAATCAAATCTTTAAGTGGGAGAATTGTCAACAATTATGGCTGACGGTGCCTACCATGCCTAGTAAAGACAAAGGCACTCTTGCCTATAAAAAGGCAGGAGTAGCATGAAAAATTTATATAACAAGCTGAAGAAGAGAGACGTGAGGTAAGAGAGAAAAGAAAGAGAAAGAGAGACAAAAATATTCTGTGTATTTTTTAGTATAGTTTTTCCTTGTAATTCTCCAGTCTTTCTCAATAGTAAATTCTTTTATCCTTGCCTGTGGTTTTTACCCTAATTTGGGGAATTTTCATGTAAAATCTATGTGTTCATTACTATTCCTTCAGTCCTATTTAGCTATAAACCTGCTCTTATCCGGTTGATTTTCACAAAAGTCCCTTGCCCACTTCTACTCTCCAACTCTACTCTAAGCTCCTCCATAGCCATTTTGACCTCATAAACTCAAAAAGTAGAATTCCTAGTCTCCCATTTATCTGGTTTCTCTTTGTTGCCACTCTCTGCTACAATCTTGCTCTTGAGAACCCCTCTAAAACTATTGAATCTATTGATCTTTGGTGCAATTCCAACCTTCTCATCAAAACGCAATGACAGAGGTTGGATTCTCGTTTCAATTAAGGCTCTATGCTTATCTTCCAATCCCACGGCCTCTCTTCGATAGCTAGAAATTGTTCAAATTACCTATTTCAAGATGTGAACTTTTTATGTGCAAAAACTTTTAACTTTAAAATACCAGTGTGTTTTTATAGGATGTAGAATCAATAATAGAATTTGGACTGTCTGTGTGAAGTTGGCGGCTTGTGGATGTGATTGTGAATGGCCTATAAAATATGAATCGAGAGGGATTATTTTCTAGTTTAAATTATATTTACGGATTACTTTATGAATTTCAAAATTATTCGAAAACGGTATCCGATCAATATCGGTAAAGTATCTTAGTAAAATCAAAAAAAATTGGTACCGATATTGGTACGGTATTCATAACATTGCACCAAATAGTTTGTGTGGTAAGGTTATTTCTTTGTGACTGGAAGATCACGGTTCAAGTCACAAAAATAGTCTCTTTATAAAATATAAAGAAAAAATTATGTATAATTGAGGACCGTCTCTTGGCTCTCGCAAAGCAGAGTCTTGTGCACTGGAGCAGCTATTAGCTTGTCTGATATGCTTTTGCCTTGATTACGAGAAACTTGGTTTTGAATTGAGCAAGACCGTGCGAAAAGGGGAGCCCAAAGCCTTGTATTTCATCTACCACTACAATTCAGTCCATGTGACTTAGTGGCTGGACTTCCGGGAGTCTACTCATAGCAGCCTCGCTGAACATACCTGTTCTACTTCTATCAGACGAAGAGGTTTTTACATATACTCGTTTTTTTAAAGGAACATCATGCTGATCTTAAATCTTTTATTAATAAGAATGCAAATATTGAGGGCTATATTGCCTTTTCTTTTTAATAAGAGAAAATATTGATATTAAATCTCTAACAATTAATTTACAACTTTTTAACTCTAATGGATACATTTTGAAGATATACTTAATTTAACTTATTTCAACTACCGATTAATGTAAAAGACTACAATTAGATAGGATCACAATCTTCACAAACTTGGACAAATAATTACATGTTTGAAACACATATAATTGATATAAGTAGAATGCATTATTAACTGAGCAAATAGATGAGGCAACGCACACCACCACATGCTAATCCGATTCCTGGCGCACCATTACCTGCTCTTTTTAGTGGCATTTTATCATTCCACAAGCACGCGCACACAGTGCTTGAAAATGGTTTTTATTTTGCAAATCAGGACAATTTTCAATGAAATGCAATGGTTGATGTGGAAAAGGAATCTTCCAATTTGATGTGGAAAAGGAATCTTCCAACTTTAACTAACACGATGAAGCATTTGTACTGTTTGACCATTTTCCTTCCAATTAACATACTAATTCTTCAATGGAGATCCAACTTGAGGTGGAGAGGAGTTGCACGTTAGAACTGTGGTGGACAGCATAACAAACCATTAATGCAGGCTCAGAAATGTGCATCATTATCCTAATGACGATAGGATTACGTAAACTAAATGCTCATTTTCGACGGAGGACAGGAGAGCTCTATAATAGGACTCTGCTATTTTATTTCATGAGCAAAAATCCCAGACAGCAGTTGACAAAATGGTTTCTTCAACGTGTTCAATCCTTTCACTGCTTCTTGTTCTTGTGTTATCACCCTCATTTTCAATTTCTCTTTCCATTCAGGAGAGTTTTCTTCGATGCCTTTCACTCAACTCTGAGATATCAATTCCTTTCTCCTCTTCTTTCTACACAACATCAAATTCTTCATTCTCTACTATTCTACAATCTACTGCTCAAAACCTCAGGTACCTGTCGCCTTCCGTGCCAAAACCAGAGTTCATCTTTACGCCTTTGTACGAATCCCACGTCCAAGCTGCTGTCATTTGTTCTAAACAGGTTGGGATTCACCTTAGAGTCCGCAGTGGAGGACATGACTATGAGGGTGTCTCGTATGTTTCGGAAATAGAAACACCTTTCATTGTTCTGGACCTAGTCAGGCTTCGTTCTATCAATGTTGATATTGATGATAACAGTGCTTGGATTCAGGCTGGTGCCACAGTCGGTGAAGTCTACTACAGAATTTCAGAGAAAAGCAAAACTCATGGATTTCCAATGGGACTATGCAGCAGTTTAGGGATAGGTGGCCACATTACAGGAGGTGCATATGGGTCCATGATGAGAAAGTATGGTCTTGGTGCGGACAATGTCATTGATGCTCGCATAATCGACGTTAGTGGCAGAGTTCTCGACAGACAAGCGATGGGAGAAGACCTGTTTTGGGCAATTAGAGGAGGTGGAGGAGGGAGCTTTGGAATAATTGCTGCCTGGAAAATCAAGTTGGTTCCTGTGCCGTCTACTGTCACAGTTTTTACAGTTACAAAGACCTTAGAACAAGGGGCCACTAAGCTGCTCCATAGATGGCAACAGGTTGCTGATAAACTTGATGAGGACCTATTTATCAGAGTCTTAATACAAACCGTCAGTCCTAATGAAAACAAAGAGGAAAAAACCGTGGCAACTTCCTATAACGCCTTGTTTCTTGGTGATTCATATAGATTGCTACAAATAATGCAAAATAGTTTTCCAGAGCTAGGCTTAACGGAACAGGATTGTGTTGAAACAACCTGGATCAAATCTGTGCTGTACATTGCTGGATACCCCAGCAACACACCTCCTGACGTTCTACTTCAAGGTAAATCATTGTTCAAGAACTACTTCAAGGCCAAATCAGATTTTGTCAAAGTACCAATTCCTGAAACGGGACTTGAGGGGCTGTGGAAACGGATGTTGGAGGAAGAAAGTCCCCTGATGATTTGGAATCCTTACGGTGGAATGATGAGCAAGATTTCAGAGTCAGCGATTCCTTTCCCTCATAGAAAGGGCGTCCTGTTCAAGATCCAGTATGTGACATTATGGCAAAATGCAGAAGAAAGCACGAAACATTTCGAGTGGATTAGAAATCTTTACAACTACATGGCAGCTTATGTTTCCATGCTACCAAGAACTGCATATGTCAATTACAGAGACTTTGATCTAGGGATGAACAAGAGCATTAACACAACCTTCATAGAAGCACGTACTTGGGGTCTTAAGTACTTCAAGGACAACTACAATAAATTGGTGCAAGTGAAGACCAAGTTCGATCCTGATAACTTCTTCAGGCACGAACAAAGCATTCCACCTCTTCCTGAATCGCTTAGAATTAGAAGAACAAGAAGAAAAAGAGGAAAAGGTCAACACTAAATTGACCAACCTTTTTGTCTCCTCGTCAATTAGTATGGTCATTTAGTGCAAGTAAGCTGAAGAACGAAATAATAACGCTTACTAATATCGATGGCCATAAGAAGGCAATGTAATCCTATTCTCTTATGATGCAAGTGCTATAGAGAAGTGGTGAAGTTATTTCTGTTTCCTTCGTTGTTTTAGTCTTCTGTTATAGCCGAATACAAGGCCAACAAAGTAGTGATCATTACTGACCATCATTTTTCACCGTTAACATATTCAATAGATCTAAATTTCTTAAAGATAATTATGCAATTGAATATTATAATAGATAAATGAGTAATTTTTTGGTATAGAAAGAGTTCTGCAAATTTAGAGATTCTGCCTCTCTTATCATGTGGAATATAACAAAAATTTGTAAGTGATTTTTGTTATTGATCAATGATACAAGTATGTTTTCGAATTCAATCGGTGATACAATTGTTAAGTTTACTATAGAAGCCTCAATAATTCCTCTTGCTCATTTTATGTTGTCAAAAAATAAAAATTTAGATTTGTGCCGCCTATTTGAACATCTTCTTCTTCTTCTTTTATTTATAATTTTTGAAAAGATCCCAAAAATAGAGAATTTATCTCTATTGTTGTTCTTAACTCATCTTATTTTAGATGTTTAGACAGGAAGGTAATAGATGTGTAACAAGTGGGGAAATGAAGAACTCAGGGTCATATTAAGGAACTGAGCGAACAACTCATCCACAGACATCATAAAGAAGATATTCAAACAGATAGGATAAATCCAAGCTTTTACTGTTCCAAAATATCAAAAATCTATTATTGGCCTCAATCCATTGTATTTAGAGGTCCAAACAAGGAGTTAGTAGGCATAAGACAATTGGAAAAGTGAAGAACTCGAGATTATATTGAGGAACAACTTAACAACTTATTCATAGATATGGTACGTTTCTCTCATTTTCCTGTTTCTCTATCCATTTTCTATGTTCATGTTTTGTTATTGTAAGATTACAAGAATGTTCATTTTACCATATTATTTAATGTTCTTGAAAATGGTGACTTACAATATCTTAGTTATTATCCTCCGAAAAGTTAATTAAAAAACGAAGTTATAAATCTAAAGCACCCAATTATTGCATTGAATAATTTTATTTAGGCATGCATTTAGACATAGTCTTATGCATTTTTCAATATGTTAGAAATTAACTTAGTGACCGAGGACTGGAGTAGGAAGAAGTTGATGATTTATGTTATTTATTGAATCACCATCTTCTCCACAACAAAGAGAGAAGTTCATAAAGGCAAAACAAAAAGTAACCAATAAGCATATTAAAATAGATATGAGGATGACGTTAAGTTAATTTAATTTAAGACTTAAATTATAGGTCAAGAGTGATGATGTTCTAAGCGAACTCAAGATTTAAAACAAATATGAAATTCGAACTAACTTAAACATGAATTGCTAAAGTTTGCTAATAAAGTGTGAATATATTTTGATGTTGACTATATTATATGAATATTTACAGAATTGTCAAATATGATGTTATTAGTAGTTATGCAAATTAATATAAAGCCTAACTTTTGAACATCAAAAATAGGTCCCTGATATGAGATCTTGTGAACTTAGAGAGATTGAGAAGTTTAGGGTGAGGGTGGACCTCTGCTATTGGCTATGTCTTTGCTTTGATCTAAATGATCTTTCATTAGAAATTAAAGATTTATGGAGATAGTCTTGCATGGATCAAAGTGGTTTTGAATAGAATAAAATGAGTACACATAAAAGTAGATGAGGTTAAGGTTTTGAGGCTTTTGGGAGGAGTACAAAGTCAATAATCACAAAATAGTTATTATGTACCTTAAAAAGTTACGATTTCTTTGACACATAAAAGTTTTTTCATGGAACTTGTTTCTTTATACATTGGATGTGTTTCTGTATCATAAAGCTAAATATAGTATCAATATACAAATGCTAGATATGTACTCTATGTTGATGACTGTGAGCAACTTAGTTGTGGATATTTCATCCTAACTATCTTTGCAAGAATGCTTGCATTTTATGCCAAGTTGTGAGGCCAAAAGTGTTCGTGCCTTCCATGAGTGGATACATAGCTATTAGGAAAGTGAGTTAAGTGTCTAATAATTTGAACTCAATAAATACTTAAACCTATACAAAATGTGTAATTCATAGTACCTAAATCTTATTTTATTTGTAGATTTTTATCTCGACGGGCTACATGTGGGCAATCCTTTTTAGTGGGATAATATGACAAGGATTACAATATGGAATGACATAAATATCAATGAGGCATTGAATATTGATAGAGTACTTATATATGTAAAAAGTACACATATTTCACTATTATTTTTCTTTTTATGCTTACATTGTTTTGATTTACTTAATTTATGTTATGTTTTTAGGTAATTGAGAAGATGTTCCCCTAAAATGAGATCTGCCAAGAATATGAGACAATTACAAGCAAAAAGATAAAGAAATCACAATTTCTAGTATAACAAGGCTTGATATATGGTCGTGTGTTAGCCCGTATCCCTCTTGAACCACCTGGAGATGAAGAAACAACTAGATGCATAGGCATACAGGAGACTGTGCGATAGAGAAAATATCCAAAGAGCAACATGGTCTAAGGCATAATCATTGCTCAGCCAATGTTATCCAAGAAAAAAGTTACAAAGAATACACAACCTATAATATAGACATATTAGATCTCATGTCTTCCTTTAAAAAGAAGTTAAAAAAACACCCAGCTTGGAAAACTATAATGTCTAAGGTAGACAAAATGAATAAAGGTAGTTGGAAATCTTAAATTTATGGATCTTTTATCTTTCTTTTCTTTCTTTACTGCTCAATACCTACGCTGAACTACAAGGAGTTAGAATAATAATCTTTAGGAGATTAATTTTGAAGTTATGTTTGCTAGAGAAGAATATTGGAGATCATCACAATGAATCGAAGCTTATTGTGCAAAAATTTCATAAAAAATTCTCTCTACCTTGATGTATTTTAGTATATCATTTATGTTTGTTAGTGTAAATATGATTTATAACTAGTTCTTTTGTACTTTAAGATAAGGTTAAGCCTATTGTTGTCTTTATAAAAGATTAATTCACTTTTAGTTATTATATTATATTTATTTATATGAAGTTTATTTAAATATGCTTAATGATGATTTAATTAAGTTAGTGATTAGATAATATTAATTTGTATGTAGACAACTCAATAAAGCCTATATATAAGTGAAATATTGCCTAGATATTAGAAGTTGCATGGGAGTACTAAAGATAAGATTACATAAATCCTCTAGTGTTAGGGTTAAGCCTTTCACAAAAATTCATTAAACCTAAGGTTTTAATAGGATAGAGATATATAATAATCAAATTGAGATAGTTTATTAAGACTTGAGAGATTATAAAAATGTTTTATAAAAACTGTAACCTATGAATTTTTTCTAGTCCAATTTATTAAAAACTTTCCAAGTTCATTGAATCATGATTATAATGATAATGATAAGGGGAGCCTTTTTTTAATAGATATTACTTATATCTAAATTCTCTATTTAGCTATTTATTTTGATTTATTATACCTTTGTTTTATTATTTAATTCCATATGTAATCAATACATTTTAATTCTTGTATTAGTTAGTACTGTAAGAGTCATATAAATCATTTTAGCTTCTTGATAGGTTGATACTCTATTCATTACTATATTACTTATAAAAAATATGTGTACTTATTTTAGGTTATGAGTAATTACATCTCATTGTAGGTATTGATGCAAGAGTTTGGGAAGTTGCCAATTTATGTTAACTTTTGAAACTATTGTCTTTAAAGATTAATAGATTGATTTCTTAACTTATCTTAAATATGAAGGGTCAATTACAATGAAGATCAATTGATAAAGCATCATGGTTTGTGGAAGGTGATAAAGGCAAAGGTTAATTATGATAAAGATCACCTAACAAAGTGTCATGGTAGGTGGGAAGAGATAGAGGCAAAAGTAATGAGTTAGTAAGTTGTTGGAAACTATTTTTTCATAACTATTAATTTGTGCCTAAATAGTTGTTGGCATTTAGTTAAATGATAGGAAAAAAAGAAGAGGTTTTGATGCATCAATAAGTGTTAATGATAGAGAATATAAGTTAATAATCAATCTTGATACATAAGGAGGCACTAATGATGGATCCTGAAAAAAGATGTCTAAGGCCTACTAAGATGTTGATGGAACACAAGGATAAAGATGAGGCTATCCTATAGTGTAAGGAGATGATAATGAAGGAGAAGGGGTGAAGTTCAAAGAATGATCTATCTTAAAGAAGCCTTCATTATATTTGGACTGTAGTTATAATGATTTTTATATTGTAGTTGAAAAGTAGGCATCAAGGTAAATTAGGCCCTTATAAAGACATTAATGATTGAATTTGAAGGCAATAAACAAAAAGAAGAATAAAAGATAGAAAAATTAAGTATAAATGAGGATATAAGATTGCATCATTAAAAACTTAACCAATCAATTAATTTTATAGAAAAATTGATAGTAAAAGTATTGAACTTTAGGGAATAAGGAAAAATTGATGGTAATAACTTGCTTGAATAAAAGGTTTCTAGCATATCTTTGGTCATTATATCCTTTATATCTGGTAAGCTTTATGATAAAAAGTATCATTTAATCTATTTGGACTAGGTGCCTTAGTGGGGTTCATTCCAAAGACAACTTCTTCTACTTCATTTAGTCTAAAGGAGAGGAAAGAAATTGAAAAATCTCCTCTATGAACTGATTGTGGATAAAGGATATGAGTAATTAAGTTGAGGACATATTGGTTGTTTTGGTCCCCTGAAATAACTATAATCCATTTCCTTAAGATCTAATTGATTTGAGATTGCCTTACCTTCTTGGTTCTTAATGGAGGAAACTTTATTAGTGTTCCTTCTTACTATGATAGCATTATGAAAAAAAAATTATTCTCATATCTCCCTCCTTTAACCATAATACCTTAGCTCTTTGCTTTAATACCAAGTTGTGATCATATAGAGCTTCGAAATACTCAAAGATAGTCTTCTCTTTTTTATCTCTCCACCATTAATCCCCTGGATGATTGTATACTTCTACCTGGATGTTTTTCAATATCCTTTTAGATTGTTCAACTTGAAACCAAGTGCTAGATTTAGAACCTGATCTAATTTACTTTAACTCATCTTTAATGAATCTTCATATTTGCATGTAGATAAATGAATTATAATCATGGAATCTTCTGCATATACCTATTCTTATTATGTCAAAAAGAAATCCTCTCTCTCCACCATGAAATTGTTAAATATAAATAAGAAACTTCTTTTTATTTGGAGTAGGAAGTCTTACACCATCAAATACTTTTGTGGGTAGGAGCTTTACTTTTCTCTCTATATAAGTGCTTATCAATGAACTATCAACCAATGTCCTATTAAGTTTCTTTATTATAACCCACCTAGAAACTTGTTTATTGCTCCAAGCATAAAAGCACCCCTCAAAACTCTGATTTTTTACTCCCAACTTACTGACACAATTATTAAAATCCTTGGAATGGTTATTTAGGAACATATTGCCTTTAACTTTCGACCTGAATAGCATACTATTAAGGTCTCTCATAAGAAGGAAAGGGAGTTAGATTGTTGCTTTAAGATTTTCTGGGTAGTTCCATAAGGATCTCTTTTGAAATCCAATTAGACGCATATATGAATGTAACTTCAAACTTTCTCCTATTTTATAAACTTAATCTTGGAATATATATATTGTCGACTAGAGTTCAAAACTTCAAGCCTAACCCTCCTGGAATCAAAATCTATTATTATTATGCCATAGTGGTGGTTATAAGTCAACAAAAAAGACTGTCGATTGCCTTTATAATTAAGTTTCCTGACCTTCTTTTCAGACATCTTAGTTTCAAGAACCCATATGAACTTTATTTTATTTATATAGATAAACTCCCAAAGAGCAAGTTATTTTGTGGGGTTGTTTAGTTCGTAAATATTCCATGAAATGATCAACATAACTAGGCATTTTTGAAATGTAAAACCATCATTTTCCTATTTCTACTACATTCCTTTCGCTTACCAATCAAAATGCAATATTGGTCTCTCCATTTTCACTAATTTCAGGTGTATCTCCTAGTTAATTAACTAATCCTTTATATTTCCCATCTGAGCTGGGGATATAATAATTACAGCCTCTTATGGTAATGGTTATTGAACCTCATTAATTTTTGGTTACCTTACATAACAAGTTATTTCTGCAAATTCTTTTGTTTGCTTATTATTGAAATCTAGTATGTCCTCAACTTGGTCCTTACTTTTTCCTTTTAAATAATATGTCATGTAGTCTTTACAATCTAGTTATTATCCTTCTGGTCTAATCCCATCAGTTTTATATAATCCCATCTTTTAAACTTTTTGCCCTTCTCAATCCATTTTTCCCTCGAGGGATTTGTTTAGGCCTCCATTTGTAAGAAACATATATGAATTACTCAATAAAGTGTCTTCATCCTCAAGTCTTTAGTACATGGATAATGTCTAGAGAGTTTTATTGTTTTCCATGTTAACGCACAACCTAACATATCCAATTCTCCTTCTACGAGTTTTCATCTCATCCATGCATATTAGATGTCCAATGTAGCTAGTTAGACTCAATCCCTTAGTATATCAATATTCCAAAGGTACTCTATGCAAATTTATCCAAATGGAAATTCTATTATAGGAGACTTTTTCTAAACTCAAACTTGGTTTCTATGCTTATAAAAAATGCAGTTGGTTCAACATAAGCCATAGCCATTCCCCCATCACCTATCTAACATTTGTTTGAGATGTAAACTTGAAAAGAATAAGGTTCTCCTATGATGAGAGCTCCTCATCTAGCCCTTGATTCACCGTGTTTTCAGTGCCCATTCTCTTATTAGAAGGAAAGTGGATTTTTTCATAAAATAATCCAATTAGAGTTTAGATCAATGTATTTGCACCATCCTTTAATACTTGTATATCTGGAGTCATTAAGCTTGTTCCTTGCTAACAACTTGCTTCCAACTCATGGAAGGGTCGATGTGGAGTACTTTAGTGCCTATAAGGTTAATTTCAAGACTATTTGGTGCTTTTTGGGAAGATGAAGAAGGAAAAGGAGGAGAGTTAAATGGAGAAGGAGCTAGGGAAATTATGGTCGTCTTAGATTTTGCAAAATCAAAGCGCATTGTTTCCCAACTCCAAATGGAAAAAGGTTATAAGTTCAGACTATCTTTTTCCAAAAGATGGTTACTATAATAGACAGTGAGTGAAAGGTAGGTAAAATTAGGAATGTAGAAGGATAAGAATACCCTTAAAAACTATGGGATGCCCTATTGGATACTAGAACTTAAGGTAGCGGTATAGAATCGGTCATGGGGAATATAGATGAATAGGAAGATGCTCCAATGAAGATGGGAAATCAAAGTGCTGAATAGGTAAGACTTAAGGTTGAGGAAGGCCTCCAATGGTTAGCAAGGTTGAAGAGAGCAAGAACAATCACTAAATTTAATTAAATCATAAGAATCATAAATTTCAAACTCAAATAAATTTGGACCTAATGAGATAAAATTGAAAGTTCGCAAATCTTCAAGCAACTTCCAATGAATCAAATAAACACTAAATTATCATATTTTTCTAAAATTTTAAAATCTTGAGAATTTCTTAATTAAAAAATATATTATAGGAATTTTCATTTTTGATATAAAATAAGAGTAATTTCTTTAAATAAAGTTAATGGACATGAAAACTATACTAAACTATGGCATATTCAAATAGAGATTTACGTTAAGGAATACCAACCTTATTCATAAGATTTGCAACTTTCACTGAAGAGTTTAAGATTTTTGAACCATAATGTAGTATAAATTAGGTATATTTCAACCATCAAACAACTCAATTCAATTTCTAAATTCATAATAAATACACAAATAGGTTTGGATTTATAAAAGATCATTGAAACCTGTAAATTCCTAAATTTGGCAACATTGTTTTTGAAGAAGCTAAATTTGACAACATGTAATAACTAAATATTATAATTTAATCGTCGATCAAATAGTTTTTATGGCTCTGAGCATAGAGATTCAAATAAGGAGAAGATAAATTATCCTAGCTAATCCTATACTTGAGATTAACATAAGATGAAAATTGTCCACTTAAGTAATATAAAGAAGTCCATTGTATAAACAAAAACCTGTGACTTTCAAAGGTTCCAGTTAAGACTAATTTATGGGTTTGGGTTTTTTTTTTTTTTTTGCCTAGTAGGAATACTTGCATCCTAGTGTTCCCTGCCAGTTTTGCAAGGAAGACATCTATGCACTTCATTTGATTAGAAAAAATTATATTATTATTTTCCATTCAAATTTTGTATACAGGTAGCCCAAAGAAGTTTTGAATACCAAAGAATCTCCTCTATAAGGATATTATTTTTTAATACTCCATTTAATGATATCAAGCCATTCATCAGGAGGTTTGAATGAGTAGGAAAGTTGGAGAATTTCATTCTAAACAAAATAAGAGAAATCAAATTTGAAGAAGCATGCGAATGAGCTTGTTTGAACTATATTAGGTTGCACCATTTGACCTTAGCAGATGGTATCATTAATAGATGTATGCATGAAGTACTCGGTTATAAACCTAAGGAGATTCCCTTCTAAGAGATAGTGTCTTTCCTATTTGGATCCAAACATAATTTGCTTAATTGAAAGATTACAGAGGAGCTTAGAAGTTGATCCTATATTAGATTTTGATTAAGCATCACTTCCTGCATTATTGCCTTTATAAGGAATGTAGTTATAAGAAAGGAAAGCCCTACGATCCTTTCAAAGGGGATATATAGACTCTAATTATCAATCCAGAATAAAGTTATAGATCCATTGCCACGTTTATAAAACAATTCCATTCTAACCTTTTCTCTATGCTTAGGAATATTCTTCTTTGCCTCGGAGGAGTTATACTTAGGCTAGATATGCCAAAAGATATCATCCTTTATGAAAATATGTGTGCACCCATTTGACCCACATATTATGTTTATCCTTTAGAAATCTTCAAATCTTTTTAATCATTAGAATTTTAAATAATAATTCACATTATTGATGCATAATTTAGATCATAATTATATTAAAATTATTCCTTATAATGGTTCTAACAAAAAAATTCTAGATAATCATAAAATAAAACCACTATATTTTTTACATCAAATGCTAAATATTTGATTGAATGAGCGAGTTTACAATATTAGCTATACATATTTGTATATATCCTTAATTATTTATTTGCCTTTTATGTTTTCCTCTTAGTTTTAGGCTCCTTTTCTCCTAGTTGTTATAACTAATCATTGTATATTTTGTATATATTCTCTTAGTTTGAATAAGAAAAGTAGAACAATTCCCTTCTATAATATGGTATTAGAGCACTAGTATTTTTATTCACAAGTGGAGGTCACTGCCTTCACCAACTCTTCTACTCCCAACAACCCAACATCTACTACATAACTTGATTAATCACCATATTATATACTTCATTATGATAACCCAAGAATCATGTTAATTACTTAACAATTAAATGGTGATAACTATTCCACATTGATCTATGCCATCACTATAGCCTTAGAAGCAAAGCATAGCCTTGTTAATGGAATCATTAAGAAACCAAATGAGAATTATCATCTCTTTTCTTATTGGAATCACTATAACAATACAGCACTCTTATGACTCCTTAAGTAGTAACCAGAGACATAACTAATAGTGTCATTTACATAAAGACAACACATGAAGTTTGGGTTGATCTTTTGAGCATTTCACAGTGCTTTTGGAAATCTAATTCTCATTGATTCCCAATACAACTTAGTGTACATCAATATATATGGCTATGCATTCCTATCATAAGCCTAAAATGGAGCAATCAAATTCCTAAACAAATACTAAGAATAATTTGTTTCCTATAATACACCTAATTGTTCCTAAGGTGGATATTATATAACTACCCAATACTTCCCCTTAAGTTGGAGTATGAAGGTTCACGATACCTAACTTGTCAAGAAAGTATGCAAACTATTATCATTCCAATGCCTTGGTAAAAATGTTAGCCAACTGATCTGTGGTTTGAGCATAAGAGTGGCAATGTTTTTGAGTTGTATATTATCATGAACAAAGAGGTTACGCGTTGGAGCAACTAGTAAGTTACTCCTTTGCGACCATAAGGTCATAGGTTCAAGTCATAGAAATAGTCTCTTTGTAAAAATACAAAGAAAGGTTGTATACATTATGACCCTCCTCAGACCCCACAAGGAGGGAAGTCTTGTGCACTAGTTATGTTAACTTTTGACTTTTTATATGATCATTAACAAAGTGGCAGTTGACTTCAATATATTTTGTTCGTTCATGAAATATAGGATATGCAATAATGTGAAGGGTTGCTTGACTATCATAATACAAACGCATTGGTCCATCATTTACACCTAATTTGTTCCAAAAGTGGACACTCTATTACTAAAGTGGACATAATATAACTGCCAATACTTTCCCTTAAGTTGGAGTATGAAGGTTCTAAATACCCAACTTGTCAAGAAAGTGTTCAAATGGTTGTCGTCTAAATGCCTTGGTCAAAATTTCAGCCAATTGATTTGTGGTTCAAACATAAGATGTGGCAATGTTTCCATGTTGCATCTCATCATAAACAAAGTGGTAGTTGACTTCAATATATTTTGTTTATTCATGAAATACTAGATTTACAACAATGTGAAGGGTTGCTTGACTATCAAAATACAAATGCTTTAGTCCATCATGTGGCACACCTAGCTGACTTACGTAAACTTGTAAGCCATTTCAACTTATAGTTGGTTGTAGCCACTGAGTACTCAAATTCTACAGAGGATCGGGATACTGTATGTTACTTTTTGGTCTTCTAAGAAATAGGATAGGGACTTAGTCAAAGAAAATAAATAGTAAGTGAGCATCGAGTCATTAAACAAATTACCCAGTCAGCGTCACAGTATGCATACAAGCACAAATCAATATTTACACTCAAAAGAATGCCTTGTTTGGGATTTCCCTTCAAGTATCATACCACTTACAAGGCAACCTCTCAATGTTCTTCCTAAGGGCACTAAAAAAATTAAGATAAAATATAAACACAATAGCTATGCTTGAGTTTGGTAATAGTACGATAGATCAATCGACTAACCAACTGTCGATACTACTTAGGATCTTCCAAGAATGCACTTGCAACCAATGCCAATCAATGTTTTTTCTCTATAAAAAATGATGTGGTTTTGCTCTCGATGGTCCAACTTATGTAATAATGTTAAGTGCATACTTGTTTTGGTAGAGAAAAATTCCTTATAATCTACAGGCTACTTCAACGCCCAAGAAATACCTAAGAACACCAAGATCTATCATATAGAAACATTTGCTCAAGTACTCTTTGAACTTCTCAATAACCTGCGAACTATTACCATTTATGATTAAGTCATCAGCATATACCAACATCCTCAGGTAAACATCATAATTGATATAGGTAAATAGTGAGTAATCTAAGTAGGACTAATTGAAGTCGTACTTCTTCAGGTTGCTTTTAGCTTGGAAAACCAACATCGAGCGACTTATCTCAATCCATAAAGGGATTTTTATAATTTATACACCTTTGTCATATCTGTTGGTAAGAATCCCAAGGTCAGTTTTATATAAACCTCATCATCCAAATCATCGTGCAAAAATGCATTATGGACATCCATTTAACGTAACTCCTAGTTCTTTACTACTATAACTACTAAAAATGTCCTCACCATCTTAGCTATCAGGGCAAAATTCTCATTATAGTTTAAACCTTTCACTTGTCTATTTTCAAGAATTACCAAATGAGCTTTATAGTGCTCAACTATCCCATTTTAATTGTACTTGATCTTGTAACCCATTTACAACCTATTGCCTTTTTCCTTGGACGCAAAGGTTCCAAAATCCATTTTCCATTGTCTTTTAAAGCTTATATCTTCTTTTTCATAGCATATCTCCATTTGTCATCTTTCACTGCCTCAAAAAATCAATTAGGTTCAATTTCTGTTGTAACTGTTGCCAAGACAGCACGATATTTAGAGAAAAATAAGCACACATCATCGAATTCACGTTGGAATAAGGAGTAGTACCTAAGGTTTATGGCTTGGATTCAGCTTGAGTATGAGTGGGTCCTGTAAACTGCTAACTATATACATCATATACTCCTTCAACAATATAGAAAGCTTACACTTTCGATGTCCCCTGCCAAGTTTTTCCATAGTCTCTGTAACAACTACAATCTGACCACCATTCCTTAGGTCAACCTTCAGGTTATTTTGAACACCATGTCTTATCTCCTCTTCCCCCTCCCGAGTCTTAGACAAGTTCTATTAAGTACATCATTTTTTCTTTTGTTGGTGTTAACACTATGATTCTTCATTAGGCTCCCCTTTACTTTTATGCCATAATCATCTTTGGCACTTGATATGATCTTATCTTAACATATTATTTGATATTATCTCCTTTGTTTTGGGTTTATTTTGGAGCTTAAATATGAAAATTAATATTTATTTTTTGTTTTAGGAGATGAAAAGTAGAGATTGCATCAAATTAAGACTCTATTGATGATAAATCAATAATTTTGGATGAAGTACAGAGATTGCCTTAATCGATAAGACTAATCATTGAAAGAGTTGGAGCTTAACTAGGAAACTTCTTTCTATCCCTATCATGTAGGAATTTGAATTTGAATTTGTTTAAGATAGACATCTTTGAAAGGTATATTTAGATTAGGATTAAATCAAGAAAACTTAGAAAAGGAGCATTCCTCACAATAGTAAAAGGTTCTCTCTTTTTAATTTTTTCAGAATTCTTTATCTTTCTTTTACTTTTGTTATTGAAGCAAAATTTATGTGTGGCTAAACTCAATTATTCTCATGTAAAGGGATTTAATATTTTAGTTGTAACCTTGTGAGATTTTATGTTCTTAACTTTTATTCATGTTTTAATTCAAGTATTTCTTATTTTGAGTTCTCATATTTCATGAATGATTAATATTGTTTAGTATGACAATTTAATTTAATGTTGATTATTTTATCACTATCTATAAATTCATTGATTTGTAATTGTTATGAAAGATTGGTACAAGTAATAAATAGGTTATTTATGAAATTGCATATTTAACTTATAATAAACAAGAAAACTAAGTTAAATAATTACAACTATCTCGATAATTTAAATTATGGTTAGTCTTTTTCACTAAGCTTATTGCTATCATTTATTTATATAGAATGTTATCACACCTAGTCAATGGACGATAAGTTTTGGTTTGGATGCTGGATTTGAACTAATTAATACTACAAGAAAACAAGTCATTTTGTGACGTTTTTAAAACATTACAAAAGGTCCTAAAAACGTCACAGAAGAGTATTTATGACGTTTTAAAAAACATCGCGGAATGTGATGTAGGTAAAAGGTATTCGCGACGTTTTATGAAAAACGTCACAAAAAATAATGACATTTCGTGACGTTTAAAAAAACGTCACTGAAAATTCGAATAATCCGCGACGTTTTTAAAAAACGTCTCAGATTGTCTAACATTCTGCTACGTTTTTAAAACGTCGTAGAATATAAAAAAATCTGCGACGTTTTTAGATTCCGAAACGTTTTTAGAAACGTCGCGAAATTTCTTCTGCGACATTTTTATTATTTACATTATTTTTTATTTTTCCATTTTTCGAAAATCAAATTAATTTAATAATTTTTAATTTTAATAATTGTTTTTAAAATACAAATTTTTAATCTTATTTGTTTAATAACTATTCAATATTATTTATGAATTTTATTTATTTAATAATTTTCCAATCTTTTTAGTATATCGTTAATTTTAATAATTATTCATGTATCACAAGAATTTCATACCCACAGACAATGTATTATTTAATTGCAATTCACAAACATGTCATAATACACTTATAAAATGTGATGACAATTAGCTAATAAAATAAATTAACTATGAAAATTCAACATTTTTTGGGAAGCATTAAACATATTTTGCATATTTCATAAGATCAATAGATATGATAAGAGAACAATTACATGGTAGGTATTCTTTTGGAAATTACAAGTTCTTATCATTTCTGATTCATACAATTTCTTATTCTCCAGTTGATATGTCCGTGTAATCCACCGTATGATACTTTCAATATATTCACTTCATGTTTTCATGATGAAGTTAGCTTGTTTATGGCAAACTCATTCATAGGAAGGGTATTGGCTCTGTGATGAATCTACTAAGGGTGCTGCAGTATATGCTAGTTCAAGATTTTTATTTAAACTCTTTGTTGGTCCCTTTGGCCTCTTGAATCTCTGCAATGGTTGATTTGCACTTGGAGAAGGATCATCCAATTCATTGTCAATTGAAGTTAATTCATTCATCCTCTGCAAATTCCTTGACTTTGATTTAGTCTGCTTGTCAGAAGTTTTTCTCTAAGAAAGAGCAAAACTTTGTAAGTAAAAACCAGAAGAGCCCAGATGCCGATGATAAAGTGAAAACCCATTGCTGGTGGGAAGCAATCCACATCACGACAGTAGATCAATAACATAAATATATAAGAGAAAATAATAACACAAAACAACATCATCATTCATTTTGCAAACAACATCAGCATTCTATATATTGCATCACTTCACCCTCTCGTTAAATAATGGTATACTTAACACATCGACATAGTTTTGAAGTGACTAGAAAGGATAAGGTCTCATACCATGAAAGTGTAGTAGCAGTGAAATAGGCCCTGGGAAAATTCTAGCTTTAAAACTCACCTGCAGTGGAGCTTCTTTTAACTTCTGTTCTACCTTGCCAAAACAACTCTTGTCTATACTACAAAACCATACAGTGGCTCTAACTCAAAAACATTTACATAAACCAATGAAATGAAAAGTAAAACAATACTTGATACCAAGGGACATTGCATTAGAACCGAAAAACTTTAATGTATTAAAGTTAATTTCCTTCTCATACATCTGTTTTCATAAACATAAAATGTTAAAAATATTTCGCAGCAGATAAGACTATGTGTATGCAGGGTCAATGGGGACACCTTCAACAATATCCACCAATACTTGGTTCTCTTGGTCATGTTCTCCTCTAAGTATTTCCAGGCTATCTCTTTAAGCATCATGCATAACACTAGAAAACAGTCCATTGTTTATGAAGCAATAAATGCCACGATATGTTTATTTTATTTGGAAACTTGAAATTGAAAAACATGCACATCAACAAAACAATTGATGGGCAATCCTTGCCTCCTATACTTTGGCTACTTATCCGTAGTTATACTATTGAAATTATGTGTGGGGGTAACTTACCTTATTGTCATTGTCTCAACTAGCTTAGACTTCTTTGAAGGTGCCCTGTATCTAGGCTCATAATTCTGTTACAATACTAAATGAAACATTAGAATAAAACCCAGCCTCACTAATTGCCTGAAACTTAAAAATTGAATGAAAACAAACAAATTGGCTGCTGTAGGAACCGAGCAATCTCCTGACTAAAATTCAAATTTTTTCCTTTATAGTTCTCTTTGAAGCAAACTGGAGAAGCTCGTAGTTTGAAGAAATAAATCATTGTTTAGCTTCAATATCAAGGTTGCAATTCAACTGCTGTATTTCTCCGAAAGAAAATAGAAACATATCAATATCAGAACTAGGAGATGGGTAGAGAAGGAGTGATGTAGATTCTAAAGCCTGCAGAGTTGAATGGTTCCACTTAGAAACGAATCTAAATCCAACTCTTAGCTCACAAGTGGACACACGTTAATGCATGCAAACCAATTCAACACCATCACAAGTATCCAAAACAAATGAAACAGCTAAAATGCAACGAACAATATAGTCGACTCGAAAGTTAGAAAATTACAAAAACCCAGAAAAAGAAAAAGGATCAGTTTATCTTCCAATCAGAAAATTTTCAAACCTGGAGACATATTTCACAAGTTGTATTCCCCTTCTCGATACACCATCTCTGTATGCAATCTCTGTGCGCAAACTGTAACAAGGCAACAATTTCCGTGGAAGTTTAGTAAAGGATGCTACAAATGAGGATGAAGATCAAACGAAACAATATGCAAAATCAGAACTTGAATTATACCTTAACTGTTCCAGAACAGGCATACGGAGCTTCAAGACAACTTTCAAGTTCTGCTTCATGACAAATTCTACAGTGAGATATTGGACAAACCGATTGTAAACCATCAACAGTCAATGTAACGTCTCCCATTTCTTCAATATTCGATCTAATATTATCAAAAGGCTTTCTTCTTCTTTCAGTTTGCTTGCCAACTCTTCTCTGTTCTTTGGAAATTCTCTGTAATTTGTGTGCGCTGGACCAGTCTTTCTCTTTCAGCTTCAGGACTTTAAAGACATGAAGTTCCGAAACTGCCCTTGAGTGCTATACAACACTGCCTGTTTCTATCAGAGGTACAGTTTTTTCAGTTTATTTATTTAAAGATTTAATTGCAATAGTCCTTCATTTTCTTATAACCAATTCCCACAATTAATGAGAATGAGAAAACTTCATTTAAAACATAATCACTATTCAAAATAACCAAAATGTGTTTTTAATTGCGAAGTTAATATATTTGATTTTAAGGCTATTTTCTTTTTTTTTTTGCATATATGTTTAGTTAAATTTGTATGTTTAGTTTATAAAATCATAAATTGAAGATTACTTTAATCAGAAATGTCTTTTTAACTTTAAAATATTTTGAAGACTCAAATTAAAAATTTATGAATTTTAAAAATTAAT
>JANIHZ010000007.1:1872912-1891412 GCA_027478365.1 Erythroxylum rufum | reverse complement strand
GTCCACTGCAACCAAACACATTTCTGTCCTCAAGATAGAGACAGTTTTTTCTGTTATGTCCATCATAACCAAACACCTCATTATCTTCAATTTTTGTTCCATTTCGTTTCCAAATTTCTGTTTTGTTCCATCTCTGCATACAGAAGACAGCAATCATACGCAGCGCTAGAGTTAGCACAACTAAACCACCTTCTACTCTTGGAGTACATTTCTTAGTCCATTTGACCTTGAGAATTGAAACCTCAGTAAAGTTCTTTGTCCATAGGAATCTCCTTAGTAATATGTCTATATTTTTTGAAATGCTAGAAGGAAAACCAAATCGGAGGTCCAATATACACATGTAGATTATTCAGGACTGAGAATATAGTTAAACTTTACCTATAAGTGAAAGACATTTGGTGCTCTAGTTATAGATTCTATTATAGATGCTCTCAACAAGGGTTTGAAATCATAGGAATAGAATCTAACAGAGGAAATGCAAATGCCCAAATAGGTTAAAAGGAGCTTCAAGAGTTACAGAACAATAAAGGAAAAGAGCTTAGAAGCATTATAAACAACACTAGCAAAGAGGTATTTACCACTATTTTCCCTGTTAATGGTTAATTAGATAAGTTCCTAAAAATGTTCATAGTTGTCATTAGGGAATAAATGAATTGGCTTTTCTATTAAAAAAAAAGAGAAATAGGTCATCAGCAAATGCCGAGCTGATAATCCTACATTTTTTGCATTTGGAGTGAAACTTAAAGGAGCTATCATACTTGACTATCCTCGTTAACAACCTGGTCAGAACTTCCATAGATAAGGTAAACAAATATAGGGAAAGTGGATCCCCTCGTCTTAGACACCTAACTCCTCTAAATTAATTTTTCGGCTCCCTATTTAGTAAAACATTGTAAGACACTGTAGATACGCATTGGTCAATCCATTTTACAAAAACAAGAAGGAATCCATATGCCTTAAGAGTATTAAGAATGAAGCTCTAAACCAAAGAGTCAAAAAGTTTCATAATTATTTTACCACGCAAGGGGTCAGATTCTGTCCCGATTTTTTAAAAACTAAGAAGAGCCAAAATTACTAAAAAGAGAGGAACTATGATTTTTTAGCAATGTGTTGCCAAAATTTATAAAAGTAAAATTTTTGTATTTTCATAATTTGAATGTGATTTTTTTATTTTTGAAAAATAAAAATAAAAGTACTTAAAATTGAACGTATTTTAGTAAGTTATTTTTATTTTTTGGCAACCACAACAAATACCAAACCAAATAATCACTAAGTTTTTATTTTGTTCTACACATCTTTCAATTTTTAGAGTTCTCGATCTCTTCCTTTTATCGGTGGTAAATCCTTATCTTGCTCTCTTCTCCTTGTATCATATGAATATAATATAATTTTAAACACTCATTTCTGGATCGCTCTACTTCTCCATTAAGACCATATTTAAAGTACTTACTACAAAATCTTTTATTCTAGTTGAGAGAGCATTATTGAAACATTTATTTATTTTTAAAGATTCTCATTAGCTAATGGAGTATTCTAAGTTACAAATACTTCTCAATCAATTCCTTTTAATGTTCTTCTTTGGTTTTTAAATCGCAAGAAGACAATGTGAACAAAGACTAAATAAAAAACCAACTATGTTTTTATTCAATAACAGGAACCTGAATCAGTCTTTCAAGTGCGTATTGCCAAATTCTCGAGACCTCTCATGCATAGCGAACCCAACCTCTTGGCACTAGCAAACACTTGAAACGACCTACAGCCCATAAAGGTACCGTAAACCACTTCAACTAATGGCATGATTAACAATACTGTACATTTTATAATTGCATCTTATAAGAGTTGAGGCTCATGCGTCTTCAAAATCAATTACTAACTTGTTACACTTCTTGAATTTCTAACATACTATTGATGTACAACTTTAAAAAAAGAAGTATCTAATTGGGTTCAAAAATCAAAGGAGTATGAACTGAGATGACGTGAGCTGTCGGTTCATATGATACAGTGATATCCTTTCGCTCCTCCCCTACAAAAATATATCTACACGGTGCTTTGAAATTTGTGTTATTTGACCCTAAAATTCAGGGATCATATCCAACTAACTGGCAACTGCCACAGTATAGACACAAAGTGAATTATTTAATTTTATAAAAGAAATTCCCACGAAGGAAAGGGGTTATCTAAAAAATGGAGTCTCCACTAAGTAACATGCCGCAACTCTGATAGACATCATTGAGACCAACACAAGCCACTATCAATCAATTGATTTGATTGAACTGCAGAGCTGTTCTTGAAAAATAATTAGTAAACTTGTGTAAACCTTAAAAACTCCACCCCCTGATCGACCTCACTACCTGACTACACAATCTTATTCAACTTATCTACTTTTCTCGTCCACTTTTGATGGAGGAAGTGTTCCAAACACCCTGTCCCAGAAGGAAGATGTGATTCCAAAGCCTTTATCTTGGATCCTGAAGTGGTGATTCAGGTGATATTTCTGCACACCCACCAGTTAAAAAGTATATATTAGCAAGCACAGAGAAGACTTTCTATACAACAATAGGGTTCAAACACTGCCACACAGAAGAAGTAAAATGTTCTCACCTTAAGACCTTTGGGTACATCGCTTCTGGGCTGACCATGGTGTAGATAGTAATGGGTGCAGTCATATATCACGTACCCCAATAAACCACCTCCAAACAATGCAGGAGCAGTCGAGGGAGTGGATAAAACGTTAACTAAATTCCAGAACTGGAAAACAAAAATCAACTTGCAGGTCAAGTAGTAATAAATGTGTACAAAACTCATTGATGACAAACCAAAGGACTACTTTGCAAACTTATAATACTAACTCGTATTGTTGCCAAATATTCAAACATGACTTGTTCTGAAGCATTAGCCAACATAATGGAAGATCCCGACATTTGGTTGGCAAATTACTTGTTGCTTTAACAAAAGTAGTTGTGCCCTTTCAATTAACTGCATCGTTCATATGTGAATGCCCATCCTAAAAGTTTTCTTATGAGACATTTATAATTGTTTTCTTTGTTAGATTAATGCGTGATTAATTTTTCTTGTTTTCGATACATGAATGTATTATCTCTGTTAGCATTCAGCAATTAGGATCTGGCTATGGAATGCTATTATCCAAGTTCACATATGAGAAAACAAGACAATTTTCACCTTACCTTTTCAGTTAAACATGCAGTCAAGCAATATCCTGCCCAACCATAACTTCAATAGCAGAGCACTCTATTTAACCTTTTATGTCTAATACAGTCCAGTTTTCAGATTAGAAGATGAAATGGAAAAAGTTACAGAAATACAAACGCAATTTTGAAAAGTAAAGTGTCCTACTGTAAGAATCAATAATTAGTTTCAGAACTTGATGGCATTTGACAAAGAGAAGCAGCATGTATTACGTACTGGAAATAGGAGAATAGCAGTCGCAGCCGGAGGAAAAACAAGCCTTAGACCATCCATAGGGTGCTTATGATGGCAGCCATGAAGAAGATAGTGTAACGTATTACCCCTAAATGGAGTTCAAAAAATCAAGAAAGAATTTACGATGAGAAACAATTATAAACTTCAGTGGAGCATTCGCATGTAGCCATATGAAAGAGAGGAAGACCAACCAATAGCTCTTTGTTTTTATGTGAAAAAGAAAGCGATGCAAACTGTACTCCAGCAAAGTCCATACAAAAATGCCAGAAACCACAAGTAGAGCTATATCTTGAAGTGTGTGTCCCATCTGAACAGACGTTGATACAAACCAACATACAACTGGCAGCCAAATGACAGGAATTGCCCACCAAACTGTACGAGTCAAGAACTGGTCCAAGAAGAGCGAGAATTTCAAGATGTAACATATATGAAATCAATACGAATTTCTGCACGAGTGAAACCACTAACGAAGTAGCAGGTTAAGGCTTTCATATGAAGAAATAGATACCTCTAAAACTTCATTCTCAAAAAATCGAGGCCCCTCTTTGGAAACAATAGGCTGGTGAACCCATTCCTCATAGGCTTCTCCTAGATGACCAACCTATGATGGAATTTCAAGAAGTTAAACCCACTACAATATGAAAATGATAGTAATGAAGAACCTAAGGAACAAAAACATTGGTTTAGAATATAAACCTCTGACAAGTGAACTTATTCAAAATCCAAGAAGTTGTAGGCAACAAAAAGAATAACAGTTTTACGATGAAAAATTCGGTATTAAAGAAAAGTATAACCACAGCTTGCAAAAGAAGTAGGGTAAACAAATTTCCAATACATCAAAAAAGTAGGTAAATGGAGCAACTGAATGCATTGCTGATTGCACACGATGAAGAGTGGAGTTACCAAACAGAAGTGATGGACACAAAGACATTCTAAATGACCAGACAAGTGTAGAAAAAGAATAAAAACAAAAAGCACTACTTAAAGACAATCCCGTGGATGCGATTCTTCACATTGATGTTAAAGTGAAAGATTACATATTGTATTAACCCAAAAGTGGAGGAGAGTAGTACCACCACCACTATGCCAATCTCTACTATTTGTCAGTCCGTTACCTGGAACACAAGGGCCTTATTTAGATCAACAGAGAACTCTTGTGCGACCATCTTTTTGTGGTGCTATATACCTGTAGCTAGAGGAAGAAAAAAAGGCTGATCAGTAATGAACAGAATAAAATATTAAATTGCAAGAGATTATTATATAAAATATAAGTGTATTCTCTCTGTACGTTTAACTCTATAGAAGGCATAGTTAGTCTTTAGCTCAGAAACCTCAAAAAGCAATTCTAATTTAGTTGTGGGCCACAACTATAGACGCAAACATAACAAAGATTTCCTATAGATTAGGTTTGAAATCACTATCGACAACTGTAAATGAATTCAGATCATTCCTAATTGAATTCAGAGGTCCCACATGACAACTAATCCTTGCCCATATAGCCAGAAGTAGTGGACTCCATAAAGCAATCATCAAAAGCATACTCCATCTAAAAAATTAATCCATATTCCAGTTAAATATTCCTGAAATTTTAAAATAGAAAAGGGACAAAAGAGCTGCAACTTTAATAAGCCAAATCTTGGTGAAGTAGTTTCCTTTCAAATTCGTTTCTCGATTTCCTTACGTCTAGGAAGACAACGAACAGCTCTCCAGCTATGCACACTTCTCCCTGTATCCAATGTGCGGGGCCCTTTAGAATAAAAGTACCATCGTTTCTGACTTTGTGTAATACCAAGTTAACAACAAACCAATAGGTCTTCGAATTTGAACAAAAATCGAAAAGTCCTTTCTCAAACCTTATCATCATAGACACAAGGAAGTTTATTGCAATTTAAGAACTACAATGCGAATATATAAAAATTGCAAGTTGCAAATAGCAAATAAAATTCTCCGAGAAATCCGAAATTAACTCATCGTCGACTAATTCACATCCAACCAAACAGAGAAGCAAAAACCTACAGTTGAAATAGCCAAGAAAATACAGATAATAGTTACGAAGAAGGTAAAGGAAAAAGAACCAGATCTATAAATAGCATAAAGACCAAAACTTGAACAGATAAACAAGCAAAGAAGACACTAACCCAGCAATGCGGTCGCAGTTGGGATCTAACCAGAAGAAGCTCCAAAATCCTTACCGGGTCCTCGCCTCTGCCTCTCCGTTTCTATGCGTGTATACCAACGATAGGTAACGGGAGCGGGAGGAGTGGTACAAGTGAAACTGATACGAATATATGGAAGATTCTCTTGGAGTATATATATGCTCGGAGGGAGTAGAGAAATCTGGACCGCTGATTAAATCTGATGTTTCTCCAGGCTGGACATTTCTCCATCCAGCTGAGCAACAAAGTGCGTTTAGGGCAATTACGTAATGTTATACCATAGTCCTCTCTCTATCAATCATATGATATTTTAGTTGAGTTCCACTAATATAGCACTTACTAGTAAATGCTTATGGGTTAAAGATATTTATTTGCTTCTAATACTACCAATGAAAAAAAAAAGAGACGCTGTTGCAGGGCTGACCTGGTTTGAACGGTTTTTTTTAATTAAAAATTTAAAAACGACTTCGTTTTGTTTATAAGTATTGACTTAAGGCTCGATCAATTCGGACCCGACTTGTTGACTTTAGGTCAAAGTGAGAAAAACCGAACCTAAGCCCAATTGTCATGTCTACGCTGTGGTTGTATGTTTTGTATTTTGGCTTTGAGAGAATAGATTTAAGATGCATGATTTTTCATAACTCAAAGTGTAAGGGGCTACCAACATACATGTATTATCATTCTAAATTTATGTATTTGTATAAAAAAAACTAGCTGCTAACAACTTGCGTTGAGCAAACTGTAGTGTGGCAAAGGTGGTGGAGGGTCTATATAAAGACTCTCCCACCCTCTTTCATAGGTGTGTGTTTTAATACATGTATATGTGATGAGTTAGAACGATTTGTGTGTTTAAAGTTTTATATCAGAGAGTGATTTTGAGATATTTTAGGGAACGTTTTCCTAAAAAGTGAGTGACAAAATAGTAAAGATATTATACTAGAGATAGTACATTTAGAAAACACTTTGTGTGTGAGTGTCACTATTTTATTGTGTAATTTTTTCACGATTTATACCTATTATTTTCATTAGTAGAAGTTTTATTTGAAGTTTGTCCCGTAAACATAGCACAAATTAGAGGGTGAACCATGTTAAATTTTTGCATGTTATTTCCTTGCTTATTTTACTTGTGGGATTTAATTCATAATTTTTCCCAACAAGTGGTATCAGAGCCAGATTTTGGTTCAATGTCAAAGTATTTCTTATCGAAGATAGAGGCAAAAATAAGCAAGATGACTAGCCTAAATGAGTCTAGCTACCACATATGGAAGAACAAGATGAAAGATCTTCTCTGTTCGTTACAAAAATGCATTTATCGGTATTTACCACAACAAAATCTGAAAATAAATCAAACAAGGAGTGGGCGTTTAAGCATGAGTAGGTATGTAGTTTTATTCAATAATTTGTTAAAGATAATGTGTATAATCATATCTACAACAAGACTTATGCAAGGACATTATGGAAGAAGCTCGAGGAGTTGTATGCCTAAAAACTGATAACAATAAATTATTTTACCCGATAAAATGAGTACAGATAAAATATTGAGAAGATACCTCTGCGGTAGATCACTTGAATGAATTTTAGGAGATCGTGGATCAATTATTAGGAATGGACATAAAGTTTGATGATGCAATACTTGCCCTTTTCATGCTTACCTTTTTGCTAGAGTCTTAGGAGACTTTAAAGATTTCAATCACCAATTATGTAGTTGACAGTGTTGTTAACATGGAATCTGTAAAAAAAATGGAATTCTTAATGAAGAGAAGAGACAGAGATCACAGAGTTTGGCTTCTTCAACACAGTCAGAAGTTCTGGTCATAGTTTCTAAGGGGAGGAGAAAATCTAGAGGTCCAATTTTCATAGATAAAAGTAGAGGAAGATCAAATAAATATGCAAACATTGAGTGTCATCACTGCAAAAAGAAGGGTCACATCAAAAGGTTCTGCTGGAAGTTCAAAGAAGAAAAGAACAAAAACAAAGAAGTTCAGAAAGATGATAGCAGTGATGGTGAACACTCATCGACGACTACCACTATTGATAACTTTCATATTGTCTCATATAATAATGATGTGAATAGTGTATCTTGTGAATTCAACTGGATAGGTGATAGTGATGCCACTATTCACGCCACATCACATAAAGAACTCTTCTCATCCTCCACATAAGGAGATTTTGGTGTTGTTAAAATGGGAAGTAGCAATTTGGCTAGAATCACCAGAAAATGTGACATTTACTTGGAGACAGATAATAGCATAAGACTGCCTTTGAAAGATGCCAGACATGTTCCTAATCTTCGCCTAATTCTGATATTGGTTGGCATACTTGATGATGAAGGCTTTTGTAGCACTTTCAAAGATGACAAATGGAAACTTACTAAAGGCTCCTTGGTAATCGCCAAAGGTGAAAAAAAAAGTGCTCAAAGTTATATCTGATGCAGGTAAAGGTCTCCAATGATGTTGTGAATCCAGTGGAGAAAAATGATGGAATTGAATTATGGGATAGCAGACTCGATCATATGAGCAAGAAGGGAATGACTCAGTTGGTGAAAAAAAATGCATTATTTGGAGTTGACCAAATACATTTAAAGAAGTGTGCTGATTATTTTGCAGGAAAGCAAAATAGAGTTGCTTTCAAAAGTTCCCCTCCTTCCAGAATGAAGAATGTGTTAGATTTAGTACACTTAGATTTATATGGGCCAATGCCAAATTCACTAGGTGGTGCTTAATACTTTGTGACTTTCATTGATGACCATTCTAGGAAGACGTAGGTATACAGTATACACCTAGAAGACTAAAGATAAGTGTTAAATGTTTTCAAGCAATTTCAAACCTCAGTTGAAAGACAAACTAGGAAAAAGTTGAAATGCATTCGAATAGATAATGGTGGAGAGTACACTGGACCATTTGACGTCTATTGCAAAGAGCAGGGTATTCGACATTAGACTACTCCTCCTAAGACAACATAGTTGAATGGTTTAGTTGAGAGGATGAACAAAACTTTGATGGAAAGAGTTAGATGCCTACTTTCACATGCAAAGTTGCTGAAAACATTTTCGGTGAGGCTCTATTCACAGCAGTTCATGTATTAAATCGCTCACCATGCATCCCTTTAAAGTTTGATGTTCCGGAGAAAGTATGGTCATAAAAGGATGTTTGCTATGCTCATATAAAGGTATTTGGTTGCAAAGCTTATGTCTATATCCCTAAAGATGAGAAATTGAAGCTTGACATTATATTTATTGTTATGGAGAAGATCAATTCAGCTATTGATTTTATGATCTAGCCTAAAAGAAGTCAATTCGGAGCTATGATGCTATATTTGTCGAAGATCAGACCATTGAAGATCTTGACAAAGTGAAAAGGATGTTCCAAGAACTAATAGTGACCCGATGGATTTAGAGTTAATTCCTCCAAAAATGGTGTTAAGACAATTTAGAGATGAAGTTAAAAATTGTCAATTGAACGTAGCTAATGATGATACTCCCATTCAAAATCAATTAGATGAAGATTCTGATGAAGATGATGTCCATAATCAACCACTAGCACCAGAGACTGCTTAGGTCCTAATAAGTAGATCTACGAGAGTAAGAAAAGCCACTACTAGATATTCCAGTGATCAGTATGCGTTGCTTACTGGGGGGGGGGGGGACTTGAAAATTTTCAAAAGACTATGATAGATGAACATAAGATGAAATGGTTTAAAGCCATGCAAAATGATATGAAGTCCATGTATGAGAATAAAACTTTTAAGTTGGTAAAGTTGCCAAAAGGCAAGAAAGCTTTGAAAAATAAGTGAGTATTTAATATTAAGCATGATGAACACAATTCTCATCCAAGATTCAAAGCTAGATTGGTTGTTAAAGGATTCAACCAAATAAAAGGTATTGATTTTGACGAGATATCTTCACCAGTTGTAAAAATGACATCCATTCGTACAGTGCTCGATTTAGCAGCAAGTGTAAACCTAGAAATTGAGCAATTAGATGGAGATTTGGAAGAAAAGATATATATGGAGCAATAAGAAGGTTTCAAAGAAAAAGAGAAAGAGGAATGTGTGTAGATTGATGAAAAGCCTTTATGGTTTAAAACAAGCACTGAGACAGTGATATAAGAAGTTTGAAATTGTTATGGGGGAGTAAGGCTATAAGAAGACTACTTCAGATCATTGTGTTTTTGTACAAAAATTCTCTGGTGATGATTTCATTATCCTTTTACTTTATGTTGATGATATGTTGATTGTCAGCCAAAATATCAACAGGATTAACATTTTAAGGAAGCAGTTAAGCAAGTCTTTTGCCTTGAAAGACTTGGGGCTAGTAAAACAGATTATTGACATGACGATTATCAAAGATAAGGGTATTAAGAAATTATTGTTGTCACAAGAGAAGTACATTGAGAAAGTACTTCAAATGTTCAACATGGATAAAGCTAAAGTGGTTAGTTGTCCTCTTGCTAATCACTTTAGGTTGAGCACTAAGCAATGCCCTTCGATAGATGAAGAGAAGGAAGAGTTGATGAAAGTCCCCTATATTTCTGTAGTTAAAAGTTTGATGTACGCCATAGTATGTACACGGCCAAATATTGCTCACACAGTTGGAGTAATAAGTAGGTTCCTTTCAAATCCTAGTAAGGAGCATTGGGTTACTGTGAAGTGGATTCTCATATATCTACGTGGTACTTCCAAAATATGCTTATGTTTTGGAACTACCACGCCTTTGTTAGTTGGTTACATAGATACAGATATGGCCAATGATGTTGATTCGAGAAAGGCTACTTCAGGTTACCTAATTATCTTTGCAGGGGGAGCTATGTCATGGCAATTAAAATTGTAGAAATGTGTTGCTCTATCCACCACAAAAGCAGAACTTATTGCTGCAACTGAAGCATGCAAGGAGCTCCTATGGATGAAGAAGTTCTTAGATGAACTTGGTTTTCAGCAAGACAGATATCGATTGTTTTGTAACAATCAAACTACTATTCACCTTGAGAAGAATTCCTCCTTCTATTCAAGATCAAAGTATATTGATGTAACATATCACTGGATCAGAGAGGTGTTAGAGAAGAAGCTAGTAGCTTAAGAAGATTCATATAGATGAGAATGGATCAAATATGATGACAAAAGTTCTACTCAAAGAAAGTTTGAGTTATGTCGATCATTTGTAGGAATGATAGTAAATACCATGTAGTCGATAGGGGGAGAATTGTAAGGCAGTACCGATATACGTGGTACCGCGATTCTAAATTTATGTATTTAAAAAAAAACTAGTTGCCAACAACTTGCGTTGAACAAGCTGTGGTGGTGGACAGCCACAACTTGCATATTGCAAGCTGTGGCAAAGGTGGTGGAGGGTCTATATAAAGACTCTCCCTCTGTCTTTCATAGGTGTGTGTGTTTTAATACATGTATATGTGATGAGTTAGAGAGACTTGTGGGTTTAAAGTTTTGTGTGAGAGAGTGATTTTGAGGTATTTTAGGAAACGTGTTTAAAGTTTTGTGCGAAAGAGTGATTTTGAGGTATTTTAGGAAATGTTTTCCTAAAAAGGCGAGTGACAAAATAGTGAGGATATTATCCCAAGGATAATAAATTTGAGAAAAACTTTGTGTATGAATGTCACTATTTTGTTGTGTAATTTTTTCACTCTCTATACCTGCTGTTTTCGTTAGTGGAAGTTTTATTAAGAATTTTACCCGTAAACATAGCCTAAATTAGAGGGTGAACTACGTTAAAATTCTGCGTGTTATTTCCTTACTTATTTTATTTATAAGATTTAATTCGTAATTTTTCCCATTACAAAGAATGGTGTAATGGAAGCTTACCCCAACTCCAACCAAACGTTGAGCATCAAGGCAATATGATTGACTCCGAATTGGAACAAGATCATATTTCGACAACCATCAAGTTACTTTGGCAGATTATAATTTGACCAAATGAGACACCAGCATGGACTAAGGTTTACACTTGAATTCATAAATCAAAGTAATTTTGTAATGTATTCGTTTTCTGTCAGTTGATTTACAGTCCAAGATCAAAAAACTGAATTCTAACACTTCATCAGCGAACACACAATAACCAAGATGAGGTGAGGAGACCCCATTCATCCATATTGCCTAATTTACACATTTCCTGTATCTCAGAGCCAATTTCAATACCAACCACCATGCAACCGTAAGTGAAAAGGCCACCATTCGACCTTCCACAAGTCCACCAAGAATGATGATAATGAAGGTAGGATAACTTGAATTGTTGTCCTTCCTCTGAATTACCATCCTTTTCTCTACAATTGCAATCATGTCTGCCACAGCCTCGTCACCAACTTCTATTCGTTCTCGTTCCATTTCTTGTCCTTCTGCTAAAGGATATCCTGAGGACTTGCCTGCATCTTCCAAACCTTGTTGGCCATCAATTTGATCGGCTTCTTCCAATTTATCCTCCTCCCAGCGTCCGCCTCCGTCATCGTTTGCATCCCATTCTTTTACCTTATTCCTTCTCCATTTCTTTCCATTACGGACCAGCTTCCTCATCTTAGTTTTGATTTTGGCTTTTGTACTTACTAAAACTGCAGTTCCATTTCCTTCCACCTCAAGAACTCTCTTCTTTTTCATGGCTTGTAAATACCCCAATTTCTTATCACGACTAAGTGAATCCAAATTGTTTTCCATATTCCTATTCTCTTCAGCTTGAGAGACCATACCCTCCAGAACCTGAATTTCCTCTCCAAAACAGTGGAAGTCACCATCAGGGGCATCAAACATGTCACAGGAATGAGAAGAAAAGTAGTCTTCTTCTTGGACAATAATTTGTTTCTCTGAATGTCGACAACTCTTCGCTTCTTTCGAAATTAGCACAACCGTCCTAGGTGGAAAGAAGCAAAACAACCTTTGGATCAAACCCGCTTTCGGACGCCGTTCAGACCAACAAGAGACATAATCACCGACATGTTCAAGGAAAATAAAAAGAAAAGCAGACGTTGTGATCGCAACCGCCAGTTTCTTAAGGCTCAAACCCAAAATCACCACCATAAACATCACAAGACCAGTCAACACACAAACCCGTCTCACCTTCCTAATCTCTTTCTCATTCTCACCTTCCCTAACACCATGAACACAATCCTGAACAACCATATCGACGTGGCTGCCGTCCAAATTCCCATGTCCGTGACTCACCAATTTAAACCCACAATATTTGTTTCGCTCCTCCTCCAAATTTCCTGCTATCAAAGTCTGATTTTTCTCTAGCACGTCATCCAACTCACTGGAGTTCGTTACAATTAAGGGATCCGAGACTACGATCTCCTCTTCCTCAACCAAGCACTGATCCTGCACCTTCTGCTTCTTGCTCTTAAAGGGTCGCTTTAACTTATCACGGTTCTTGACAAAGAGGTCCACAAGAGAAGTGGGAAACCCAGTTTCGAGAACCAGAGAGTTCCCATGTTTCCGGAACTGAAGATCCGCCGCAATCCGTGAAATTCTTGGAACTCTGGATTTCTTCCACGGTAAAGGCATTGCTTTTGCCCAAGATAAAGCTTAGACCGACTTTTCCGTCGTGTAAAGGTTGTAAAGGTCGACACTTTAATAGAAACCAATTCCAGGGCAACAGCTTGATGGTCGAAACATGAACATAACTCTTGACAAACTGGACAGAAAATAAATGTTGGATAAACACGGAAAAAGGGAGGTAATGCGGACGAAAACGAGAAGAAGCAACGGTGAGACGCGTGCGAGCTGGGACGCGGACTGGTGGGCCTTTTGGTTTTGACCTTTTTTGTATTGTTTTTTTAATAAAGAATTTAAAGTATTAAACCTTAAAGGCAGTTCAAAAAGTTTCAAAAAATGTACACATGACAATTAAGACATACAAAAGTACAATTATAGAGTCTTAACGAACCACTAGAAGTCTACACATTCTAATGGATGAGGACGTATTGCTGGTGCGGAAGTTTCTGCTTATGTAAGTTGATTTGCAATCAGATTTGGTGTATTAATTACTTACAAAACTGCTCCATATGAGTGCTTTTATCTTGAAACATTCTGAGATTTCGCTCATCCCATATAGCCACGACAGTTGTTGATAAAGTTATCCAAAAGCTTTTCCTATTTGTGTTGTTTCTGTAGTTCAAATGTCGAATATGATCAGTATTAAGTTTGTCTAGATTAGTAGCTAAGACGCATCTGCTAAGCAACTTCTCCCAAATCTCTTTAATGTATTGGCATTTGAAGAATAAATGCTTAGACGTTCCTCAACCAATTGGTAAGATATGTATATTTTTCAATTATGTCAATTGTCCTCAATCTGCCTTTCATAGTAATCCATAAATTAAACCCTGCATGAGGTAGAAGGTAACTAGACCAGATAGCTTTGGTCTAGGACAGTTTAGGAAGATGTTTAAATAGCCCCCCATTGTAAGAATGACTCAAGAACTTACAATTTCAGCGTTGCAGTGGGTCCCACAGATCTCACGAGTAAGTGGAAAAGGGAAGAGACGTGTTTTGAAAATTTTCCTTGTGATGAATGGCTATGGCAGCTGAACATTTAAGGGAATTGAAGATTTTGAGTAGTCAGCATCATTAAATTTGATTAATGGTCCCATAAATAGCCAATTATCATACCAAAAGGTAGCAGATTTCCCATTTTCAATTAGAGTAATAAAATCAGTCATTTATCTCTCCCTTTTAGGATGACCTTGAGAGTACTATGGGGAAAGTAGGAGCAGGCTATAGCCCATATGCTTCTGTTCTTGATGAAATAGTCATGGATCCATTTATACCATAAAGATTGCTTGTCCACTATTAGTCTCTAGAGTCTTTCTGTTTATATGATTGTGTTCATGGTTTTAATTGAGAAAATTCCCAACCCACCTTGAGTATGAGGTGTACATACTTTTCTCCATTTCACTATAGTTTTATAACTCCTTGCATTATTGCTGGTCCATAAGAAATTGTTGAAGGTGTTATCAATGGCTTTCAGGATTGCACTTGGAAAGGCTAAGTGGGCATCCTAGTAGTTATTGATGAAGATGAGAATATAATTAATAAGTTGGACTCTGCCAGCTCTTGATAGGTGCTTAGAACTTTAGGTTGAAATTTTGATTTGGATTTTGTCTAGTAGCTCTATATAGTCCCTTACTTTCAATATGTGTGGAGATACAGGAATACGTAGGTATTTCATTGGAAACTCTTAAACTTGAAAGTCAGTTAAGGTTGGAATCATGTATTGAAGATCTGAGGCACTCATGGATAAGAATACATTGCTTTTGGAATAATTAACTTGCAATCCTGAAACCCTTTGAAAGATCTTTAAGGTTTTTATCAAATTAAAGATAGAGTTTGCATCAACCTCTGAGAGTAATATTAGATCATCTACAATACAAATATTGCTTAGTTTAAATTTGCCACATTTTGAACGATATTTGAAGTGCTTTGTCCTTGTGACCACACTTTCAATGATCTTATAAAGAGTTTGCATCACTAAGACAAATATGTATGAAGACAAAGGATCTTCTTGCCTAATTCCTTGCAACTTTGAAAAAATTTAGTAGGTTCCCCATTCGCCAAGATGTTGTGTGAGGAAGTCATCAGACATTGTTCAACCCAATGTATGAAGATTCCTGGAAATCCCAAAGCATGTAAGAGATTTGTGATGAAGGACCAATCAACATTGTCATAAGCTTTCCTAAGGTCTATTTTGATACAACAATTAGGTATGCTTGCCCTTTTTGAGTAATTAGTAATAAGTTCTTAAAATATCAGGATATTGTCACCAATTTTCCTACCAAGTATATGTGCACCTTGATTGTGTCTAATGTGCTTAAGAAGAATTCCTTTAAGCCTTTGAGCCAGGATTTTGGAGATAATCTTGGGAAACGAATTGCAACAAGCAATGGGTGTGAAATAAGAGAAAGCGTTGGTTGATTTCTTTGAGTAGGGCACCTTTATCAAAGAATTCTGTCACAGCTTTAGAAACCAAATTACCTGTAAGAGAAAGTTTTCTTGAAGAATTTGACATTGAAGCCATCTGGTCCAAGAGCTTTGATAGATGAATAATTGACTATATTTTATCCCATATTTAATCTATTATTGCTTGATATTTTTATACTTTTTATGTATATTTGGTACTTAATTTGTCTCAAGTGTATTTATGGAGTATAATTGCCTTCACGGACTTAAAGAAGAAGAATTCAGTCTAAAACATGACTAAAACCAAAGAATCAACAATTTGGAAGGAGTGCATAACCGTGTACGACTAAAACCAAAGAATCAACAATTTGGAAGGAGTGCATAACCGTGTACTTTTTACACAACCATGCAATTTTGCGATACCCAATAAATTATGATTGTGCACGTTCCGATGCACGGTCGTGCAAGAGACTGTGCATAACCCAAAAACCTAGATCTGCATATAAAAGTGACATTTTGGAGGCAAATAGAGAGAAGTAAGCAGTAGGCATCGTTTTTAGAAGTTAAGAGGCAATTATATAGGCGATTTGGAGCTTGAGGAGCGGAAGATGCGAAGTTTTTATAGACAAATCCATTAGAAGCAAGATTGGATGTCTGCATCTTCAGAATAATCGATAAAGAACAATCAAGGAGATTTAAAGTTATGATTTCATTGTTTTTTATTTTGTTTTCTATCAATGAATACCTAATTTCATGTTCGATAATGTCTAGCTAATTTTTTTGTTAGTATTTAGGCTAGATGAACCATATTTGATACCAAAACATGTTTTGAATATTTTATGAATGCAATTGAGTTATTTGATTATTTCGATCCAATTATCTATTTTTTATTATTGTCTTTTAAATATGATTTACTAGACTTTAATCTGATTTCATAGTAGCGATTAAGAAATCCTAGGTTTGAATAAATCTACAATAATTGGAAAGAGTTGATTGCAATCCTAGAGATAAGACAACATAAATCTTCTGGATTAGGATCAAACCTAATAGAGGGATTAATAATACGGTAAAGCAATTCTATAAGATTTAACATGAGTAATTCGGTTAGAGACCTTAAGATTAGTTGCTAGTAGACTTAAGGTCAGTTACTAGCATAACTTAAGAAACTCCATGGTCCAATTAATCAACAATACAATTGCATGCCAAATAATCAATCGTTTAAAGTTTTAGGGGGATTCGACAGCTAGATACTAATTATTTGATATTGGTAATTAACTTAGTGAATCCGCAATTCACTGTTTCAATCGTGCTGCTTATTTATTTTAATTTCTTAATTTTAGTTTCTTTAATTAAAACTTATAATCAATCCGTAAGCTAGATAATAAAATAATGGTTAATACTAGTACTCATTGTTTTTTTGGGATCGACCTATACTTGTCGATATTAGCTACAACTACGTCATGAATGTACGGTTTATTACAATTTTGACTGCCATGGAAAAGGTAAATCAAGTTTTTAGCGTCATTACCAGGGACAGTGATATTAGGAATACTTTAGTTTTTTTACCCTAGTCATTACTTTTGTTTGTTTATTTGCTTTAATTTTTTCTTTTACTTTACGTTATTTAAATTGTTTGAGTAGTTAGTTTATTTCATTAGGTTTAGACTTAGACTTCTGGTTTGTTTATGACCCATATTAACTATGAGAACTTACTAGACGTATATCTTAAGATAGAAAGAACTACGCGAAGGAGTCATCGTAGAACTAACCTTAGGGAGTTTGAGCTAGATCGTTTAATAGAGGACTTAGAAGGTCACACGGACACCAAAGCATCGTGCAACATGGTTGACCAACCACAAACAATGTTCGATTATGCTAGGCCAGACTTAACTAGCATGGAATCCATCATTATGAGACCGACTGTTTAAGCAAACAATTTCTAGATCAAGCCGAGCATCATTCAGATGGTGCAATAGTCAATCCAATTTGACAGACCTCGAGATAAGGATCCTAATGCACACATCTCTAACTTCTTAGAAATCTGCGATACCTTTAAAATAAATGGAGCAAATGACAATGCCATTAGACTGTGTCTATTTCCTTTCTCCTTGAGAGGAAAACCAAAGTAGTGGCTTAACTCTATGCCACGATCATCATTTATCACCTAGGATCAAGTGGTCGAAATTTTTTTACTAAAGTATTTTCCTCCTATGAAGACTACAAAACTAAGGAACAACATCTCTTCGTACTCTCAAACCAAAGATAAATCATTATACGATACTTGGAGAGGTTAATGAGAGGTTAAGGATTACCTTTGTGGATGCAAATCCAAACTTTCTATAATGGGATAAGTCAAAATACTAGGCAGTCGATCAATGCAGCAGGTAGAGGGACACTCAACAACAAAACACCTGAAGCAGCCTAAAAGTTGATGGAGAATATGGCTATGAACAACAATCAATGATGCTTAACTAGAGCACAAACCACCAAGAGGCATATGGAGTTTACAAAGTAGATGCAGTGACAAGACTTGCCAGTCAAGGCCTCCACTTGATTGGCGAGTCCAGTGGAGGCCTTGAGCAAGAAGATAGACAACATTGCTATGGCTCCACAGGGACGAGTGATGTAGTGTGAGGCGTGTGGCTTAGATCATCCAGGATAAGATTATCAATCAAATTAAATCGAACACATAGATTATTTGGGGAATGCTCCAATATCCTAAAATAATCCTTATAACAATACGTACAATTTGGGATGGAGAAACCACCCCAATTTCTCGTTGGATAATTAAGAAAAATAAAGGAACAACCATCTACTTGGATTTCAAGCACAAATATCACAACCAAGGAAATCGAGATATAATAACTTTATTAATTAAATTTAAAAGTTTTTTATATAATTTTGAAAGTAGTTTCTTTTTATTTTTAGAAAATGGTTTTCTAATTAATAAAAAATAATTTCTAATTAGATTAGAAATAGTTTTCTAATTGGATTAGAATGTGTTACTTATAT
>JANIHZ010000007.1:1570846-1581146 GCA_027478365.1 Erythroxylum rufum | reverse complement strand
GGAGATAGGGTCTTATAAAAGAGTTGTCGTAGAGTTGAGAGAGAAGGAAGAGTTAAATTGGCTAGTGTATTTTTAGATTAAATTCCTGAGGAAAGTAATCTAAATATCAAAGGGGTGTTGGGATTTAGAATCCAAGTAAAGTGCTACTACTTTCTCTAGATTAGGAAAGTTTTTACTTTCCTAACTACTCAAAAAATGTACCAAACGTGATAATATAAATTTTAGGAAAAAGATTACTTTCCTAGGCAAGAATCTATGCCAACCAAACAAGGCCCTTGAATCATTAGTTAACTTAGGTAGTTTGTCATAGAGGAAGTGGGAACCCTATATACTTAAGGGAACTATAAATGCCTCACTAGTATTTTCCTTATTTGGTTCATCTGCCAATTCTTCCTCAACCACCTTTGTCCACTCTTCTTCTTCTTCTTCTTCTTCTTCCTGGACAAATGTTTCTAGCTCATCCTCTTTAATTACCTTTTGCCACTTCTTTGCTTCCTCTTTTTGAATGGAGGCTTCTTCGTCTTCTTCTTCCGAAAGCTCTTCTTAGAATTTCACTTTATTCTTGAAGCCAATGCTTGTCTTTTCTTTACTCTGTTGCACTGATAAGCTTAAATGATACTCTTTGTTATTGTCACAATATTTCAGTGAACAAAATATTTCTTTGACTTCAAGTTGATTAGCTTTCTTTTCAGCTAAGAGTTCCATTTTTTTTTTGTAATACTCTATTCCGCTTCTTCTTCTTCTTCTTTTTCTTCTTCTAGGAGTTCTTTTTCACTACTAAGGGTGATTACCATTGTGCCTTCTATAGGATTTGTTTCAATAGTACTAGGCAAATTCCCTTACAGTTCATCAATTAATATCTCTACTAGCTGGTCAACCTGATTCATCATATTTTGTATATGAGCCTTTATTTCCCTATGTCTCATGTTTGATTCTTGAGTAAAATCGACCACCATATGTTTTAGAACAACATTTACCGCCTTGAATTCTTGAAATGTATTTTAATTTATGAAGTGGACTGTCATCTCTTCTTCACTCTGAGACATTATTAAGCTCATATAGTATGCAACATTATGCTCAATATATACAGGTGAAGAAAATTTGTCTTCGACTTCATCTCGACTAGTTATACGCTTGGCAAGGTATTTTGTTAGCATGTTTATAACACTTTCACATCATTGCTCCTGTTGTACATATTCAGTTGGAGCATAGTCATTCTATCCATATGCGTAAGGTTTGCTCCACTCTATATTACACATATTATTATATGATGCACCTTGAGGTTGACTGTACATGCTCGGTTGTTCCCATATATACATCAGTGCTTAACATTCATGATTGTACGAAATGCTCCCATAAATGTCACAACATGGTTTAGACATCGATTGAGCTTTTGAAGGCATGTAAGGAAATGGCTCTTTCTTATATGGTGATGTTACAAATTGGGACGACCTATCATAGCTCCTAGAAAAGTAGTGATTACTTCATCCTTCCATTGTAAGTTGTGGCTATAACGTTAAATTCCAATATCTTAACAATAAGTGACAAACTCACAGTTAAAGTAGAGAAGTTAAAAAGAAAATTGAATAAGCCAAAAATACAATATAATACAAAAAAATAAAATAAAGAAAAATAAAATAAATATAAAAACTCAAATAACATAAAAATAAAAATATAACATAATAACATAAAAATGGATAAAGTAATAAGATAGAAGTTTTCCTAATATTAATGTCCATGGCAACAGTGCCAAAAATTTGATTAGTCTTTTTCTATACTTAAGGTCAATGTTGAATTATTGCAAGAGCATAAGGTCAATGTTGAATTACTGCAAGAGCATAGCGTAGCTATAGCTAGTACCGACAAGTACTGGTCGATCCCATGAAGACAGTGATTACTAATAGTTACCTTTCTCCTATTATTTAACATACAGATTGGATATTGGTTTTTAAGTAAAAACATAAAACTTAACAATTAAAATAAAACAGGAAGCAATGTTGAACATATAAATGAAAGAAATCACTTAGAAAACAATCAATATCAAGAATTAGTGTTTAGGCAATGAATCCTCATAAAAATCTTAGAAAATTAACCTTTTATTATTTAATTGTTTTATTGACTATTGGACCATGAAAATTTCTATCGTATGCTAACAGCTTGCTCTAGTCTACTAACAACTAATCCTATGTTTATTAATCGAATTACTTAGGGTAAAATTTGTTGGATTGCTTTACCAATTTGTGAATTCTGCTATTAGGTTTGATCTTAATCTAGAGGATTTATGTCGACCTATTTCTAGGTTTGCAATCAACTCCTTTTAATTATCGTAGAACTATTCATACACGGGACTTCTCAATCTCTATGCTATGAAATCAATTATGAACTAATATTCTGGATCTATTAGAACATATATTAAACACATAATTAAATCACAATAGATCAAACATGAATTGGAAGGAAAACAAATAAAAAACAAAGTGTTTATAATTCTAATTCTCCCTTTTTCTTCTATCGAATATTCTTGAAAGGTAGAAGATTGATGTTGTATTCTATTGGATCTTTTGATGATTTCTTCATGTTCTCCTTGTTCTTGGATCAATAGCGTTCCTTGTGGGCGTTCTATACCTCTAGAATTGTTTCCAAAAGTCTGCTCCCCTAACCTCTCTCTACTCATGCCTTTTTATAGTAAATTTTAGGTTTTTTGGGAGATACACGATCTAATAAACAGCCATGTACTAGATCATGTATAACTCAAGATCTCTAGAATTCTGATTCTATATGGGTTGAGAGATTTACATAGACATAGACATTGCTATGTATCCCTTATTTACTTCAAATCTTTGTTTTATGCTGCATTTTTTTAATTCTTCTCCTTTTGGTCCATGAAGCAATTATAACCTATGACTATACTTGGAGTGAATTAAGTAACAAATATACAATAAAACTACAAAATATCAAGCAAAATACATTAAATATGGGTGTGAAAATATAGTCAAATATGCATCTATCAATTTCTCTGACAAACTTACGGTTTTGCAGATGACCTCATTTTGCTAAGTAAAGCACACTTGAACTCTATATCCTTAAAGATGAATATTCTTTAAAGGTTCAAAGAGCTATCTGGCCTTGGAATTAACCTCCCAAAGAGCCTTTTTATTCTACTAAAGAGTGCATCACATCTTTCATATAGTATTGCTCAAATAACAATGTCCAAACACAACCCCCATCTCTTATATCTGGGACTTTGAATCTCCACCAGAAGACTTAGATATAGTGATTGCTTTCCACTGATTGAGAAAATTCATAAAAGACTTGGTTCGTAGATGAATAGAGCTTTAACCTACAAAGATAAGTTATAACTTCTGAAATTTGTTATCTCCTTAATGCATATAAAATGGTGCTCCCATATTTTCTTATCAAAATTTCTTGTTAAGACCGTGGAAAAGGATGATGAAGCAATTCTTATAGGGGAAAGTGAGAGGATATGGAGGAGTTGCAAAAGTAAGTTGGACAGACATATGCAAACCAAAAGGAGAGGGTGGAGTGGGATTGGAGGCTATAAACAGTAGCAACAAAATTATAATGCTAAAAAGGATATGGAGAGTCCAAATAGACAAGGTATCATTATGGATCAAGTGGCCTCATAGCTACATTCTCAAAGGAAACAACCTCTGGTTTTTGGTCCCTAAACTTAATTCCTCCTAATTCTTTAATCAGATTTTGAACTTAAAGGTCTTAGTGGAACCAAATATAACCTGTAAAGTAGGGAATGGAGATAATTCTTCCTTATGGTTTGATAATTAGACTACTCAAGAAGTTGTCCTACATAATCAACATGTAAGGTCAGCTTTCCTCAAAAAGCTGAGGTGAACTTGTTTAGGGAAAATACTCTATTATTAGAACTACTGAGGAATAGATTAACTATTCTTCTTTTAAATCCTAAAAACGGGGACATATATCATTGACATAATATACTTGTGGCTAACTTAGCAAACAAGAAAACTAATGAGCTTATCTATGGGATTGGTTCTAAGGTAGAATCATATTGGTTTGGAATAGTAGTCTTAAGCCAAGTGCCAGCTTTTTGTTATGGCCAGCAATGTTGAACAAGCTTAACATAATGGATAAATCAAATTATTTATCCTTACCCAAAACTTGAGTTTTATGTAATTTAGAGGTTGAAACTAGAGCCCATTTATTCTTCCAATGTAGCATCTCCAAGAAAATAATAAAGAGGATCACTAAGCTATGCTAATATAATAACAACTTTTTCGAACTAGTCAACATTAGCCAATGGATACAGAAGAATCCAAGACCTAAGGAGGATAAGAAAGCCTATTTGGTGACAATGACTAACTGTTTTATGGAGATGTGGAAAGAAAGGAACTCCAGGAGAATTACAAGTAAGATGAAGAAATTAACTACATTGTTAGCTTCAACAATTGCAAGCATAAAGGAACAATTTATCATCAACTAATTTGCTTGGAAATGCAATATAATGCTAGCCATTTCATAGAGAATCTAGAAATTTTGTTTTCCAGCTTAATGTAACTTCATTCTCTTAGTAATTTAGAAGCTGAAATGTAGTGTGTGGAGAGTAGTATAGGGTGTTTAATGAGGTCCTTTTCAAATTGTGATCCTTTGTAAATCAATTTCATTATTCTTAATATATTTTCAAATTTACTTTCTTGAGAAAAAACATTTTTGAAGCTCTTCCTAACTATATTCCATCTCAACATATTGAAGATAGGGTGATATGGTAAAAGCATTCATTTGGAATCTTCACTAACAAGTCCTTTCATCTCTTATACAAGCCTCCAGCTTAGAAAGTTTATTGGTTCAACCTGGTTTGATTCAAAAAGAACCCTCCAAAGGTGGCTTTCCATACCGGGCTAGCTTTAAAAATAAGCTAAATGTATGTGAAAAAATCGAACGAGTTCAAATCACCAGTTCTTTGTGTGTCCTTTGAAACAATGAGAAGGAAACTATGGATCACTTATTTTTCCAATGCCACTTCTTAAATACATTATAAAGTATAATACAAAGCTAATATAGAAGCCATTTAGAAGAAGGAAGCTAAGAAAAAAATAATTCAATGACCACTTCCATCACCCATCTCTCACCAAAAGACTACACATTATTCAAAATAACCTTTCGCTTCACATGTATATGCAATCCGGAGAGAACATAACCTAAGAATTTTCAGGAAAAAGTAGATAGACATTGACTCATTTTGTTGCTCAACAATCTCAAAAATTAAAGAGCCCCTCGGCCTTTCACGTAAGAAACTAGAATATCTAACTATATGTTAGCAAGCAAGGGACTAGAGAACTCGAGAATGATCTCCACTTTCAACATTAATGCCATAAATCGAAATGATCCTGTTTAGACGCACAGAAGTGGATTGCAACTTCACATCTTACAAGTAGTTACTTGGATAAAAGGCATTGTGTTGCAGCTCCCTAATACAAATATATATGCCTTAATTTTAGCATTTGTAATTTTGAGTCGTTTTTTGTTAATTAATTTATTACTTCAATTTCTAAAAGGAACTATATCCACCTAAATGTGTTTTCATTTGATCTTACTCGAATACGCAGTTGATGCATTTATTATGTAAAATTGATGCATTTAATTTTGTGATCATGGTTTTAGAAATAGTAAGCAGAGGATTTAGTCACCCGGCGTACCAACTTAACGTTGTTGGACAAGATCATGAGCTTATTGGTTAAGCAGGATTTTGAATAACAAGTGAAATTGCATCATTTGCTTGCATTCCTGTTTCTTTTCCTTATTTCACGTCCAATTCCGAGTTTTCCCTTGCAGTCCGTCATACATAATCGGTATTTTCAAACTTGTGGACCCCAATAAAGTTTCTCAATCTTCTTCTGTGCTGGCTGTTGGTGGAAACATGAGGAGTCAATGTTAGCAAATGTCTCTCCTGGAAATTTCTGATGTTCCTTCCTTTCGCTCAGTCATTCACGGGTCTTCTCTGTCAATTTCCATGTCAACTCATGCGTTTGAAGGGAAGCATATCTTCATAAATCTGTGAAGCCGAAATGTCGAGTTGAATTTGATCTAGCTCCACAAATTTTTGATGCAGGCGTATAGCTCTTGCTCTTCTTATTCTTTTAACTTCTCTACTGTTTCGGTATAGCTGAGCTCATCCTAGTGCTCTTTCTTCTCGGTATCTCCCTTTGTATATAGTTCAGTTCCCCTACCCCATAGTTTTCCTTGTTCAACTTCCATGTATGGAATCCTCCAAGAAAATGAAAAATGTCTCCAAGGTCTCTGCGCACAATCCTTCCCATTCACCGTACACAATGCCGCCTCCTCAAATTTTCATTTTTATGTTCTACCTCAAATTCCTCCTCATTTCTTCAGGTAAGAAAACTTGTTTCTCAAAATTTCGTGTTTTGACGATTTCTCGGTTCTGATGTTTGAATTGTAAATTTCAGTTACTCCTTTAACGTACTCCGCCACGCTTACTTTCGTAAACAACTGCACCGACCATGTATGGCCGGGAATTTGTACCTTAAGCAACAAAATTAAACCTTCGACCACCGGCTTCTCTCTCCGGCCAGGTGAAGCTAAAGTAATTTCTGTGGAAACCAACTGGATTGGTCGTGTATGGGGTCGGACTCTCTGCACTCAAAATTCAACCACTGGAAACTTCAGTTGCGCCACTGGCGACTGCGGCTCCACCAATCTAGAATGCTCTGGTGGCTGTACTTACAGTCCAGTCACGCTCGCAGAGTTCACTCTCAATGGTTTTAACGGGCTCGACTTTTACGATGTCAGCCTAGTCTACGGCTACAACCTCCCAATGATAATAACACCACAAGGTGGTTCCGGTGACAGCTGTGAGAACATAGGTTGCGTCATTGACTTGAACAGTGAGTGCCCACCGGATCTCATGATGGTGGCTGGAGGACAGGGAGATGTAGTGGCGTGTAAGAGCGCCTGTGATGCGCACCAAGAGGCCAAGTATTGTTGTAGCGGAGCATACGCGACACAAGATGCTTGCCAACGTAATTCTTACACTGCTTTCTTCAAAATCGCCTGCCCGACAGCTTATAGCTACGCGTACGATAACAGGACTTCCATGTTCACTTGTGCCGGCGCCGATTATCTCATTAATTTCTGCCCATCTCCGACCACAAGGTAACTTATGGATTAATAACGGAAGATTCCTATTTGATACTAGATTTCAGTTGGTGCCTGCGTCTTGTTAAAATTTTAATTTCAGTCTGTGGAGGCCCAACTCCCGGCTATGGTTACCATTTTGGAACATTGAAACACTGAATGTGTCAAGTTTTATGACTAAGGTTTTTTGGTAGTCAAATAGAAAAGGAAAATCTTTATAACTATTTTTTAATTATTATTAATTATAATTCTTATCATAAATAAGTTTTTAATAAAACAATAATAGTTTGCATGTAAATGAGTGAAGTAAGAAATTTTCAATACATAATAAAATTTATCAAAACCTTTCTAATTATGCACAAATATTCTGTTGTGTCAATTCCATGTGGTAGGATGATTTGAAAATAGTAGAGATCTTTGTGGATATGAATATATCTTTCATAATTCAACTTATCTTATCTTATTAGTTGTAATGTAACAATATTCAATCAGATAGAGTTTTATTTGGAGGAGGTATCATTTAATTGGTTAGTATGATATAATCTGATAAGAGTAGATGCGATCTAGGGAGTTTTAGTTCAATTAAGATTTCGATTTGTAACTTCGCCATCAAGTCACTGGTGCCTATATATAGCTCATTCTAGCCTTACTCCTCAACACAGGCAGAACACGATGAGAGAGAGTATTCCTTGTATATTTTAAGGAATTTAATGAATGTTGGCATTTTTCACATCTCTTATATGCTTTATTGTTTCCTTTGATCACTTACTGCTTCATGGTTTTCTTACTCAAGTGTGAGAGTTAAATATTGTGACGGTCGTGAGGCATTTAAGAGCAAGTTTCATTGGTTGACGATCACGTGGGAAAGTTTGTGTCTTGCTTAAACGGACTTAAATGAGGTTGTCTTGCAAAGGTGTAGAGACAACTTCAGTATAAGTTTGGTATGTAAAGGCCTTTGTGACCGCTGATACTAGATCCAAATTTTCATATAACAAAAGGCAAGCAATTTAACTGAGCATGTTTAAAGGGTAAAAGTACTCATCGGTCCTTTACCTACCGGTGAAGAAGAAGTCCTTATAAACCCATCTCATTTTGAACTCTTGGAGAGGCAGATCCAATTGTTTTAAGATTATGTTGTTGATTTGATGAAGGCGTAAGAGGAAGCTAATTTCAAGATTATACTCCTTAAGCGTTTGGTTGCTACCTAAGATGTTGGACTTGTTGAGGGCATTATGCTTAAGGTGAGTGAACCACAAGTTTTTATCAGCAAACGGAGTGCCAAAAAGCTCAAAAATTTCTTATAAGATGCAAAGTTGTGGTGGAGAATGAAAACCTCTAATGACATCAGTACAGGTAGGCCCTAGGGAGAAAATGAAGGAGTGCTAGAGTAATTCCTACCTAATAACACTTTATAGCTCATAAGCGAAGCTTTGAATTAGTTGAAGCAACACGGCTCGATGCAAGAGTATATGAGGAAATTCACATATTTGATGTTGGATGTGAAGAACATGTCTGAGGAAGACAAACTATTCAAATTCATAAGCGGCTTGCAAGGTAAGGCATAAATGGAGCTTTAGAGGCATAATGTGAAAGAAGTCCCAAGTGTTATAGTGGCTACAGATGCCTTGGTTGATCTATAAATGCCACCACCTATTTGAAGTAGTAAGGACAGACAAAAAATGTTGGGATGTAAAATGGCTAAGAGAAAGATAAGGAGAAGGTATATAAATCTTCTCAACGTAAGTCTAAGAAACAAACAAAACAATATATTAGTTCTTTCATTTGTGAAAGATTGCACTTTGCTTATGAATGCCCAAAACGGAAGGTAGGTGAGGAGAAAATGAATTTCATTGTCACAAAGGATCAAGGAGAACGAAGTGAGGATCAGATGGAAGAAGTCTACCTCAATAATTATGCTATATTGGGCATAGTTGGCCATGTGAAGGACTGTCCGAACAAAAGAAAATGCGAACCCAATGGAGAGAGAAAATGGTATGTTAAAGATATGCCAATGACTAAGGAGTCTTCGAAACAATCAAAGGAGTTCACATATTATTTTAACAAGGGTGTCGAGTTCTTCTAGTAAGAGTAATTTGTCAAACCCCTAAGTCCAAATTATAGAATCTTATAAGTGATAGTGATCCTTGGCCAATGTTTGGCGCTTAGGTTGACGAAATAAGGTAAAGATTATGAGTAGGTAAGGAAAAATGAACATCATGGAAGAAAACTCAAAAGTAAGTGAGCATTGACATGCATTGGTGCATTTTGACAAAAATCTTCATCAAGATACAAGATTTAAATGTGAGAAAAAGATAATCGCACTTCACAACCAGCTTAAGATGGATCTTGGATTAAAGTTTAGCTGGATCATATACACGAGGAAGATTTGCAAGAGCTTTAAGGTAAACTTAGCAGATTAAATCAAGCGTAGTGTGATTTTTGGTAGAGTTTTGAACCTTGTGTTGTTTAACTTAGCTAATGCTAAGTTCTTAATGGACCCTATATATAGCTCATTTGAGCCTTGCTCCTCAACATAGAGAGAACACATTAAAAGAGAGTATTCCTTTGCACATATTAAGGAAAGTAATAAAGATAGGCTTTTGTCATTTCTCTTGTGTGTTTATTGTTGCCCTTGATTACTTATTGCTTTCGTAGTTAGCTTATTTAAGTGTGAAAGTTAAAAACTGCAAAGGATTTGAGGCATTCAAGAACAAGTTTTGTTATTCGATGATCCTGTAGGGAAGGCTTAGCCTTCCTTAAACAAACTTAAGCAAGATTGTCGTACAAATGTGTAGGAGCAACTTTGGTATAAGTTTAGTATCTAGAAGACTTTTATAACACATATCATGCCATTAATGCTGATTAAATAATGAAATATTATTTGGATTATTAACTATTATTTTATTCGTACCCACCCTTTCTCAGACTAGGTCAGATTCAGCAACATATTAGTCCGACGTCAAGTCCTAAGAGTGGGAACAACCATCAAGTTAGCCCCCCGCTAAACTCACCTAATCAAACTCGGACCAATTTTTCAAGTAAAGGTATGCAAAGCCATTTCATTCATTTTTTTATTAGCTTTCTTTTTATAGTTAAGACTATAAGCAACATTGAATGAAATATATAAACTCATCAAATTCTCATAATTTGATTT
>JANIHZ010000007.1:1096340-1110803 GCA_027478365.1 Erythroxylum rufum | reverse complement strand
GATATTAAGTAAAAATAAAATTATATAATACAATATGCTAAAGGATTATTTTATAATTTTATAAATTTTAATAATTATTTTATAATTTTAAATAATTATCTAAAATAATGCATAGTATCGACGAATACGGTGCTGCCTTGTTTTCCTCTCTCCAATACAGAAATGTCCTATCTAATGCGTCGGATCTAAACTAATTATCGACTGCGCTTTGACTGTAACTTCTATTTCATTGGGTTCAGAAAAGGTATAATTCTTTGCTTAAAACACGTACCTTGCCTCTTCTGGAGTCAGGTACACTTCATTGTCCTTTTTGTTTTCATAACCCTTTTCACGTGTGTTCCTTTCTGGGTTTTTCGTTTCTCAAGTTCGTGTTGATATTTGTATACCCTTTATTCTGTTTCTCCTTCATCCTTGTTGATGTTACTGTTGTTTTGAGTTCTGAAGGCGAAAGGAAGGTGCGCCTCTCTTTCTTGTATTTACGCAATGCCTAATTCAACCACTTTTTTGGTGCTGCTTTTCTTTCCTTTTTGTCTTTGCATGAATTAACTGTTTACTCGGTTTTAAATGTTATCTTGAGATCGGAGAGACTTAGTTAGCTGGGTCTATTATTCCTTTGATTTATTTTGTGGAGATTAACTTTATACACAACTTTTCACGTGTTTGGAAGATGTCTTCATGTTACGCTTCGTATTGATTGCAAATTAACAATGGGTAATGTTGATCCTAATTCCGTAATCTAAATCCTCAAGTTGATCCGTGGAGTTGTCAATGCGAAACTAAGTTTGTGTTGCATTAGTTGACCATCATTTTAATGCTAACTAAATAAAGACGGTTTTTTTACTTAAATTCTTCATAATTAGGATCCATTTTGGATCCTCATACTCTTCTCATGGTACAGGAGTTAAATCCATTTGTAATATCCAAAAACGTTCTCCAATCACATCAATAATTACGTATACATGTTCTTCACTTAAGTCTAGGGTGTAAGGCTAATGATTGTTGATGCTTAAAATAACAACCAGGATTATACTATCATATTTCTTTCTTTTGTATCAGCAGTTTTGGTTATCTTTTTTTGTTTAGTTGACTATACTCTGTTCCCTTCTACTTCCTTCCGGTTCAGCTGAAGGATCAAGGAATGTGAAAATCAGAGACTTCTTTTACTTTTTCTTTTAGTAGGTTACTTTAGCATGATAGAACTATAGAGTGATCTAAAATAAAATTCTTATTCTGGGGTGGGCAAGTCGTTTATCAAATTACAATGACTCTGAAAAGAGAGCTACATGACACACCCACTGTAGGAGTCGATCCCTGGGTGATTTTTAGCATTATTACATATGTGAACTCATTGCTGTAATCTATATGCTTTCTCTTACTCTGGGATGATACCACATTAGAAAGGTGGCATGAAGATGCTTCCACTTCCCTCTGACTTTTTATTGGTAACAATTAGTTTCAACAGTAGGTTCCTGATTGTGTGCAAAACTGGAAATACAAAAGGAAATCTTAACAATTAGATTTTTGGCTTTTTGGTTTGTTATTGTGTTGCTGTACACAAGTAAAAGGAAAGATTTACATAGCCATCTTTATATTGTATCATTTTGATTGGTACTTTGTAATGTGATTTTGTATCTCGCAGCCCTCAACTCACTTCTTTTAACAGGCTAACTGTAAGTTCCTGGATGGTTAAGATTGTATTTTGTGCTTGTGGCTCAGGGTATGCCAGTATGATAGCTTGCTCAACCATTAGTACATGTGCAAAAGGTGCTGTCTGGTTGAGTGGATGTGTTACACATACAGTTAGGACAAACTTGAACGTCGGACAATCAACTTCATGTTGTTTCTGTTTCTATCCTGCACAATGTAGGTCAAATTACACCCACTTATCAGCTTCAAAGACATTCTATTTCCCATCTATGGGGAGCTTTCAAATACGGCAGAAAAGGTGTTTATGGTCTGCCCGGTCCAGACAAAGGTATCATTTGTGGATTTCGAATCATAAACGTTTACTAAGCACACAAGATCCTCTAAAGAGCAAACTAAATATTTCATTGGCCTCCCGATGTATGAATTTGAGGCTTTCAGTTTCAAATTCAGGGATGCTCTCCAAAATTAAGGGTAGTATGGGACCTCTATCTTGGTCGCTCAGATTTGCTTCCACAATTGTAATATTCAGTCTCTTCACCTGTTATTCAAGTGCTGAACCGTCACGCTCTGACTCATTTATGAAGGAGAATAACCAGAAAGATGATTGTGACCTCTCACATGTTAAATTCTCACATGGAAAAAAGGTCTATACTGATTATTCTGTTATAGGTAACGATCAAATTAGTCCAAGTTAAAAGCGGTTTGCATTTAATTTTACTTAACAGTGCTTTGTCTGTCCTCTCTCTGTAATGTGGTTTAATGTGTCAGATTTTGTTCTCTACAGGAATTCCTGGTGATGGAAGATGTTTATTCCGCTCTGTGTCTCATGGAGCTTGTCTGCAGGCTGGGAAACCTGCTCCAACTGAAAACCTTCAGAGGGAATTGGCTGATGAGTTGCGATCCAGAGTAATGCCCCATGCTTATCCTTGTTCAAATTTCTTCTAACGGAATGCAAGTTTTTGAACAAATGATGGTAGATTCTATCAAATGCCAACTTTTACTGTGGAAGTATCACCTGATGTTATTCTTTGATTGTGCGATTATTTCATAAGTTGCATGGTTTTTCATCAATCTACCACTAACTCTCCTAGCTTGATGAATTTGTCAGGTTGCTGATGAGTTTATCAAGAGAAGGCAGGAGACAGAATGGTAAATGTTGCTTTCGTATATTTTACTTTTGGGTTTCTCCCATAGAACCGGATCCTGTTTACTATCCAATATTCTAAATGGGAAGACTTTACGTTCGTGGCCAATCATTAAAGCCATGATTTGAGCTACCGACATCGTCATCATCCCTAAAAAGTTCACTTTGGTGGTTCTGTTCCAATCTATAGAGATTGTATTATTCCAGCTATTTCCTAGCATAACATGCACGTGAAAATGGATCAAGATGTGATTATGATGGGAATGTGGTTGACTTTTGGAAAATCTATACTTACAGGTTCATAGAAGGGGATTTCGACAATTATGTAGCCAGGATGAGGAAGCCGCATGTATGGGGTGGTGAACCTGAGTTGCTCATGGCTTCACATGTTCTCAAGTAACTCCCTGTCAGAATTTGGATGCATGCAATTGTTTGTGTTCGTGTTCGTGTTTGTATTAACTTATTTGAGGATCAAATACTGCAGGATGCCAATCACTGTATACATGTATGATGAGACTGCTGGTGGTCTCATATCTATTGCTGAGTATGGGCAGGAATATGGCAAGGAAAACCCCATTAGAGTCCTATATCACGGTTTTGGTCACTACGATGCATTACGGATGCCTAGAGAAAAGTTTGGGAAATCAAAACTTTAGAGCCTATATTATATTCTTTCATTGCTAATGTTGACATTAATAGGTTGATGTATGAATTATATTATATGATACTATAACTTCGAATTCTACCCTACTATGAAAGAGAAAATATATTATGTAGTACACCTTTGGTTATAAAAATCTCTTGTATAGTTTGAATCATATATCACACAACTGAAGGATCATCCCTCTGACTGCTAAACACAATCTCATAGTTTATAGTAGCTCCCAAGTACTTAAATATCCATCTGGCTACTTCCTAATAATGTTTTCTAAGTTTTGACATGTATTCACCAACCTAACTAACAATATGAGCCAAAACTGATCTAGTATAAATCATTGCATAGCATCTAAATAGTGCTAGTATATGATATCTTAGACATATCCATCAATGCCTGCATCTAACTTTAAGTACTAATCTAAGGAAAGTTAAAGTGATTTGTCAATTGGTTACTCACGAGTTAGCCTTACTTACTCCAAACATGTCCAATACCTTCTCATTTTAGCTAAACTAAGATAACTACAATTTCTAGAGCTTCTATCTTTATTCTATTCACATCATGCATACTCTTTTTAGTAATCTACACATCATCCACATATAGTAGTAGAAAAATAAATGATTAATCATCAAGGATCTTGACATACGTACAACAATTATACCTATATCTCTTATAGTCAATTTAATGATGTATAATTCAAATATTTTATACCATTATTATAGAGATTAGTTTAGCTCATAAAATGACTTCAATTTATAGACCAGTTGCTCCTTTTAATATTAACTAAACTATTAATACTACTCTTCGTAAATTTTCTCTTCCATATCAACATAAAGAAAGTTGTCCTTTTTTTTCAATTGCTTGAAATGCATAGTCAAACTATCTACTAACACCATCAAAATCCTAAGGAAATTATGTCTAAATAATAGGAAAAACATTTCAACATAATTAACCCTCTTGTTATGTATGCTTTTTAGCTACTAGTCTAGCCTCAAACTTTTTGGCTTTGTCTTGTATATATACTTGCATTTTATAGCACTCTTTTCTCTAAGAAGTTGCACTAGCTCTCATATTTAGTTCTTGTGTAAAAACTCTACTTCTCTACTGTAGCTTTTATCCATATATCCTTCTCTTAATTGCTTATTCAAAAATTACCATGTCCTATAAATAAAGTTGTAGAAGAATTATTTTTAGATAAACAAAGCAAAAATCTTGTAGCTTATAATCTAGGTGGAGCTATTTTAGTTATAAAAGAAGTAATATCTCAAAAATGTTTAGAAGCAAAACTACATAAAACATTAAAACATACAAATATTCAATTATGCTTTTCAAAATATTCAGAAGTCCCACAACAATATGGTTGTGAATTTAATCTAAGAACCAAAAAACTAAAATTTCGAAATAAAAATTATAAATGGAAAAATATCTAAAAAAACAATTCTATCGAAATGTACCTTTTAAATCTTAGAAAAAAATTTAGAAAAAAAATCATATAGACAAGTTAAACCAAAACAAAATTACTGCTCTCAAGAAAAGAAACAATGTAAATGTTGGCTATGTAAAGAATAAGGACATTATGCTAATGAGTGTCCTAAAAGAAAAACAACAACTACCAATAAATATAACGAAAAAGTCAATATTCTAAATTCAGCTTATCAATATAATTTAGAGCCTATAGAATCAGATTATGAAACCGATTCTACAATCAATACTTTATATTATTATGAATCTTAAAACTCAAAATCAACAGACGAATACGAATACAACCTTTATTCAAGTACATATTCAGAATAAAAAAATCAATGCATATATTGATACAAGAGCTACAATATGTATAGCTACCAAAACATTATTAAATAATTGGAAAAAATTACATAAACCATGACAAATCAGAATAGCCGATGGAAGTATTAAAAACATTTGACATTTAAGTTATTACAATAGTATTATTATTGAACATTATATATTTACAGTACCCTCAATTTATCAACAAGAATCTGGTTTATCATTTATTTTAGGAAATAATTTTCTAAAATTATATAACCCTTTTTGTCAGTATTTACATTATATCACTCTAAAAACACCAATAATTAATTCCCTTAATCAAAAATCAATTATCCTTAAAATTCCTATCTATCATACTACATCCTATACCATGTTAAAACTTCTAACAGAAAAACTAGATCAATTACAATCTTTTCTTCAAAATAATTTATATTTACAAACTGAAATAGAAACTTTACTTGATCAAGTCTACAGTGAACATCCACTCGACCCAATTAAAAATACTAATACTCAATTCATTGAGATAAAATTAATAAACATTTGAAATAATATACTATACACTCAACAAGATGTACAAGAATTTATTTCAGAATGTTCTGAATTATTAACAAAACAATTAATTTCCCCAAGTACTAGTAAACATTCCACACCTGCTTTTTATGTTAACAATCACTCTGAACAAAAAAGAGGGAAAAGACATATGGTTATTAACTACAAAAAATTAAATGAGGCCATGATAGGTGATGCCTATAAATTACCACGTAAAGATTATATTATAAATAAATTAAAAGGACATAAATGGTTTATCACTTTAGATGCAAAATCTGGATATTGACAACTATGTCTACATGAAAATACAAAACCACTAACTATTTTTACTTGTCCTCCCTAAAAACATTTCCAATGGAATGTATTACCGTTTGGTTTAAAATAAGCCCTTAGCATATATCAACGATTTATGGATAACAATTTAGAAGGATTAGAAGATTTTACTTTAGCTTATATAGATGACATTATTATATTTTCCAATACTGATAAAGAAGATCATCTGAAAAAAGTCCAACTTGTCTTCAACGATGTAAAGAAAAAGGATTAATTTTCAGCAAAAAGAAAATTAAAATAGTACAACAAAATATTGAATATTTAGGTATAGGATTTCATAAGAACAAAAATTATTTCAATATTATCGACAGAATAGAGGCTGATATGGACCCAAGGCTATCATCTTCCCTGAAGCTGATCCATTAACAACCTACCTCTTCTTCTAGAGTGGATTAATTGATACTATTTATCTAACCAATCTGCATATCCTTTCTGAATTTCCAACAGGACTCATCCAAGCAATTAAAACATACAAAGATTGCTTTGATAAAGAAAGAGAAGTTTTTATCAAATTCTTCAGTAGTTATCCAATTTTCAAGGAAACTGACAATCTTAAGGATGTAGAAATTAAAGTATCCATAATAGCTTTTATCCAGATTGGAATAAGCAACGAGATGTACCCTCCTATAGACAAACCTCCTCAACACAACTTTAACTAGGATCTCATTAATCAATTTAATCTTCATTGTCTAGACGGAGTCTATCAACAATGCATCAGAATTACTCCATATTCGTTACTTAAAGTCATTTACAAAGGACCAAATATCGTTATGATCTCAGCCTACAAAGCACCAATATCATCAGAAGCTCTTCAAATTATTCGACAGTTTGAACAACTATTTTCAACTTTCAATGGCAATGTCATGGACTTATATGAGCAACGGAGGTATGCCATCTATCAACAACTTAGCAATCATCCTCAGCATAAATGTACTTACTACCCTACTACTTCTACAAACTATAAAGTTGACTCTGGGTCCATTGAAGCAATAATTGAAGAGTAAAAACACCCGAAGTAAGAATCTTTAAAGGATGTAACCCGCGCCCCCTATCGGGCACCTTGTTAAGCAGTCAATAAAAAGCATATTCTTCTACTTTCTCTCTTTTTTATCTCGATTGTGCTTTAACCCATCCCTTCGGTTACCTGTAAAAGCGAACCAATCGTCTATAAAAAGGGCGAATGTATCTCTTATCAGTATGAAATGAAATAATATCTTTTGCTATCTTACCTCTTCATTCCAAAATTTTAGCCTACAGTTTGGTGTTTAAACGGAAAAAAAGCAATCCAAGTATGATTTCACTAATTTTTTTGTTTCATCAATTTTTATTCATCTTATACTCTTTATTAGTTGTGCTATGAATCTAATAACACTCTTTTTATTCATCATTAGTATATCTCTTCCCAACAACGAAATTATACAATATCTTATTATCTGTTATAAAGCAAAATTTTCTAACTTCATGATGCAATATTTATTTGATAAATTCTGTTCTCAATATAAACTTCCACGTCATTATTTATTTTATTTCATTATCATGATTCCATTAATAATTATTTTTTCAATTCTTATTACTTATGTTTATTTAATCATTATTCATACTTGTACGCCAATTCTTACGTTTTTATCTATTTGTTTTATTTATTTAGATTCTCAATCTATTAGATTATTATTTCACGATTGTCTTAGATATAAATTTAGACCTATTATTCTACAATATTTAGTCAAATATATTTATCTTCATAATAAGCATAAAACAAAGAAACCCTTTTATTCCCAAAATATTAGTAAAATAATGCTTGTTTGTAAAATTTGTAAAACTCTTCATCAAGCTATAATCCATGATGAAAATAAATTAAGCATTAGTAGAACGCTTATTCAAGTTTCTACTAATATGTATAATTTCCTTCAATTAATAAATGCACCTCTTGAAGAAATTCAACTTTATCAAACAAGAATTCATACTCATTTTGAACTATATCAATTAGAAAAAGAAGATGCTAAATATTTATATAACCAATTTAAAGACCACTATAAATTACATCTAGATGGATTATACTAGTTGTCACTTTTGTAAACAAATTACAAGAACATATCTTATATATTAAAATTTTAGTTAACCAATGTATACTTGAAAAAGAATATTATGAAACAAGATATAATTATGTACAATTTGATATTGATAATCAGATTGGATTAAAACCAATAAGAGAACAACTACAATTAGCTCAAAATCATTATAATTTTTACATACAAGAACTCAATTATTTAAATAATACTTTACAGAATCACCATCATCAGTAAGAATGACCGACATAATCACAGAAGAACAATCAGTTACAGAAGAACAAAATATATTAGATATAGATAATACAACTATTTTTCATATAAACACCTTACTATCTCAGGAAGCAAAAACCAATAGCTAAAACCCAACTAAATCTAAAAGCTGGACAAGATATACATACTCCTCTTCTGAAAAATTTAATAAATCGACAAAATCTTATTTATTATGGTAAAATTGTTCATGAAACACCAATCCTAATCGATCAATGTAGTGGACATATTAGACTAAATTTAATTGATCAAAACCAAATTTACAAACAATTACAAAAAATACCCAATGATAAAAGACATAAAATCAGATATATGCATTTATCTACAATTCAGATCTTATTAAAATCATCATTTCAAGAAGAAATTGGTTCACCTATTAGAATGGCAATTATTGATGAATGAATGACTAATTTAAATGATCAAATCATAGGAATTATGAACAGAAATCTAGTATATGGCAAAATAAAATTTAATACTCGCTTAAAATTAGGAATACTATTAATATCACATAATTTAAATGAAACTATTACCATTGCTTATAAATTTTATCGACAAAATTTAATGAATATTGGACAATATCCATTTTCTATAACATATCAAATTAGTTATCCTTTAACAAATTTGCACCATAGTATTGAATTTAAAAATACAGACAAAATTTATATTGAACAATTATTTAATTATGTTGCAAAAGTAAAAACCAATTTACGAACAACACTTAGAGAACTACCTGAAATAAAATACCCCATAATTTTAGAGGATACTTCTGTACCAAGATTATCGTTGAGTGCTTGAAAACAATCACAGAACATTTCAGATATAAGTTTTCGCATTTCTTCCTTCAAAGCTCTGGTAGGTAAAGCATTGATTTTATCTATATTGATTGGTTTTCCTAAAATGTTCATTTTGGGCTCAAGAGGAGGTTTTTCAAGAGCTTGTTTGTATTGAGGCTTTAGTGTTGGGTTTTTAAAATCGGCTAGGGCTTTTTCAGCCTCTTGTCTAGTGGAAATTTTTTTTTATGTATAATGGAGGATTTTTCCTGTTATGTGTACTGCTGCTTTGTGCTATTTGTCGTAGAGTCCTGCCATTGGTCTATTAAAAATCACATAAACTTTTTCTTCCTTGAAATCCTCTTTGCGTTGAGAACTGATAGACACTGGTGGAGAGTGGATAAAGGGTTTCGAATAATTTGTTGTAGAGTAATAGGAGAAATAGTAGGTGCAGAGGTTGGGTGAGGTGTTTGGTCTGGAGAAAGTTGTTTTTCTAGTAAAGTAATAGTAGTCCTTAATTGATTAATTTCCTTGGTTATCGTTCTTACTTGATGCTGTAGTTCAATCAATTCAGCTTCCTTCTTGGTTAATGATTCCTTGAGACTCATAATGGCTGCTTCTATTCTTTGGTTAAGATATCTGCAAGACTGTTGTCAGAAGATTTTATATAATGAATATGAAAATTATATTGATTTAATTCTAATTGCTACCGAATTAGTCTTCCTTGATTATAATTCGTTTTAATATTGTATTTAGTGAATCCACAGAGATATTTTGAATACGTTTGAATAGTAAATTCAACTGGTAATAAATCAATACGCCATTTTTTCAAAGTTTTGAGACAGGCTAGTGTTTCCTTTTCATGAATTGGATACTTGCTTTCAGGAGAACTGAATGCCCCATTTATATACTTGCATAATAAATATTGTTTGTGGTTAGGTGGTCGTGCCAACAGGCAGCCTGCCCATATATCTATATTGGCATTGATTTGTACCAGAAGTGTATCCTTTGGTAAATAATTATATAAAAGTGGTAGATCTTTACGTAGATATTTCAATGTACGTACCGCTTCAGTATCTTCAGTAATCCAGCTCCACTGATATTTTATACTACATTTGAGTTGTAATCATTTTCTTTATTTAGCAAGATTTTAAAAAAAACCTTGATCGGATATGTAATTAAACATTCCTAAAAAATGTTGTACATGAGTTCTATTTTTAAAATATCCAGAAATTGTTGTATTTTGGTCAGAATATTGGGTTGTAATTTTAAAAATCCATTACTTTTGTACCAAGATTATCTTTTAATCATACTTTTAATCCTACTCCTCTAGATAAAAGAACTCTTTTTCATTCACAATCCTTACGTTTAGAAAAGCCAATTCGATTTACTAAACCCGGAATAACTTATACTTAACCAATTAAAATTACTGAACCCAAAGTTAATTTAAAAGAGTCAAATTCTGAACAAAGTATCACTAAAGATATAGGAACAATAAAAACTCAACTCCATGAATTAACAACACATATTAAAAATACGTTATGAGTGTTACTAAATATCTCGTTGAAATATTAGAAAAACAATTACAGATAGAAGTAAAAATAAATGAACTATTAAAAATCAGGAAAACATGTTACAATATATCCAACAATTAACAATAGAAAATGCTGTAAATAAAGAACAAACAATTCAACTACAAAAAATAGTAGATAGAAAATTAGACTAAATAACCAATATAACCAAAGGACAAAAAATGGTATCAGAGCCTGTTCTATCAACAGAAATTACGTTAGCAAAACCATGGAAAATATAGGTATTGAAACTATAGAAAAAGATATGACAACACAACTCGAAGAAATTACTCATTTTGTTAAAAAATTAACATTAGGCAATCATTCGTTAACAAAAGAATTGATGAAACCTATAACAGATCACGACGAAATTATTTATGGATATGAATCTGATCAAGAAGTTTTCATGGATCAACAAAAGAAGAACGAACAACCAGAAAGCAGTCAGGCAGGAGAAAATCAAAAAAGAAATCAGCAAATAACTTATAAATGGGAATCAAAACCAGTTGAAACTGAAGATTTAAATAAATTTGGTTATTATCACAAAGATAATAAAATCAAAAAATTTCTAACTGAATATATACCAAAATATGTACAATTAGGACCCGATGGAATATTAAATTTAGATTGTGTTGTATCACCTGAGATATTGTTAATTGAATGAACTAATAAACTAGCATTAGTAATACAATTAGAAAAACCATTTGAAGGATTACAAAATATAAGTACTTTATGGAATTTTATAACTTATAAAACTATTGGAATTGTATTAAATTTTTTATTAGACAATGAAGAAACCATAAAATATACTACCGAATTCTTAACTGTCTTAGAACCAGTAAGAGCTTTTCATATAGTAGCAAATGGAAAAGATGTCATCTCTTATAAACAAGAAATAAAAAATGAAGAAAGACAAAATGTTTTATGGCACCTAAATAATATGAGAATTTGCAATATATGTTATCTAGAACCATATATTTAATTCAAAAAATATTATAATCAATTAACTAGAATAGAACAAGAAATGTATATTCAAATCTTTATTCAAAAATTGCCATATCCTATAAATAAAGTTATAGAAGAATTTGTCTGTTGATCCTGATTTTTGGGATTCATAATAATATAAAGTATTGATCGTAGAATCGGTTTCATAATCAGATTCTATAGGTTCTAAATTATATATTCTCTTGTGTCTATCAATGTTTTTCTTGCGTAGCATATGGGCTAAAAGTAATTATCCTATGCTATCCAAACACAGCTCTGACTACAAATTACTAGCATCACACATTAGTTCAAAAGCTAAACTCAAATCTAGTTATACCATTATCAGGGAGTTAGTTAACTTTTTTAAGATAATAAAATAAATTAAGCACTCATTATTAAAATCAAAAGCCATATCTTTCACAAGAAATTTGGTAAGAGACTAAACTATCTTGGAAAAATCCTTGATGAATCTCCTATAAATCCTATCAAGTCCAATAAAGTTTTTAATTGCCTTAATTAAGGTAAGTGGAGGCAACTTTCCCTATAGTTTTAATCTCAACCTTATCAACCTTAACACCCTTCTAGAAATTTTTTTAAACCTAAAACTATCCTTTTTTACCATAAAATGGGATTTTTAATAATTAAGCACTAAGTTGGTTTCCTCGTATCACTCACGGACTCTCTCTATGTTATGTAAATATAAGTCAAAAGAATAAATAAAAACATAAAAATATATATCCATAAATATCTCTATGATGTTCTCAATTAACTCATCAAATATTACTAACTTGCACCTCTGAAAAATAATAAGGACATTAAAAAAAACAAAAGGTATCCACTGATAAGTGAACATATCATATGAACATGTGAATATTGTCTTCTCTCTATCCTTTGGGGATATGGGAATTTGAAAGTAGTCAGATAGTTTGTTTAAGAATAGTAATTTATGTTCCCTACAAGCATTTGATCAATAAAAGGTAGTAGAAAGTGATCCTTGCATGTAGCATCATTTAGCTTCATATAGTCAATACATACCCTCCAATTGGTGATGGTTCTCATAGGAATCAACTCGTTCTTTTGGTTTGTTACCACCATCATCCCTCCTTTATTGGGTATTACCTATATGAACTATCATAAATAGGGTAAATAACTCCTACATCAGGTAGTTTAATTGCCTCAGTTTTTATCATATCTTTCATATTTAGAATAAAATGCTTTTAAAATTGCACTAGTGGTTTAAAATCATCTTCACTAAAAGTTTATAGGTTTAGAAAAGTGTTTAATCCCCTTTACGTTAGAAATATTCCAAGCGATTGGCTTTTTATGTTCCCTTAAAACATTGAACATCTTTTCTTTTGGGTCATGGTTTAAATATGCCACAATTATCACTCTTAATTTTGTAATGTCAAATAGAAAGGCATACTCTAAGTGCTCTGATAATCTTTGTAGCTCCAATTCTAGCATATACTTAATTGAGGGCTTAATTATGGTCTCCTTCTATCTTTTTATTTTTTGAAAGGTCTTCTTCCTTATCATAAGCTTATTGGTCTCTAGGGATGCCACATGTTTCATTAGAATATGCTTTACATCTTCGTATACTCTCTTTATATAATATAAGATTTTTAGTGGATCTTATGTGACTATGCCCACATAGTGCGAAAAATTTCAATGTCAGTCACATTTAAATAAAAACAAGTATCATTTTTATCAAGTGTATGTTTCACGTTGTTATTATAAAGATTAACTTCTAACAATACATCATAATCATCAAAATATTAAGAATGTCAAAGTGTTTTTAACTAACATTTTTGCGTACGATTTTTTCATATAATCTAACCCTTTCATTGTATAATATTTCAATTGGATATAAAGCATTGAATTAATTTCTATTTCATTAGAGTCTAATCATATTAGTTCTTTACTATTAATAATTAATTCTATTAATAACATTTAAAAAATTTAGAAAATGTGATTCCATTTTGACTAAGAATTTCTTGAAGCAACACTAATAAAGAACAATGAAACATTCTCCTTAATCACTTTAGAAAGATGAATCATATATTAATCACTCGTTAATATTCATATGATTCTAAAAAATGTGTGATATTCACCTGATTATCTCCCTCATTCAAGTCAATCTTATGATTGTAACTTCTCGAGGTAATAACTATTAAGTTGGTGTTTTGGAAGTTTTTGCATTTTCTTATACTAAATGAAATCAATTCTAGCCACAATTTCAATTCTCTCTACATTAAATCCTCTGTCTTCTCTCTACTGACATTCCACCTTTACCCTCCTTCCTTTCTTTTATTGAATACTTTTTTTTCCCAAACTTTTGCCATATCCATCTAGTTAGTGAGTGTAGCTAATTTAGCTGAGGCTTTTGCCCATTGTTTAGGAGTCCCTTTTGTTTCGGCCGGTACAGGCCAGAACGTTCCGTATCGGCCTAAATCCGATACCGAATTTTAAAATTTGATATCGGATTTAAATATCAGTCGATACTGATCAATTTTGGCAGTACCGACTGGTATTCAAAATAACAATCAAATACCGGCCAGTACCGAAAATTTTAAAAAATTGGGAGACTTTTCTGTAAAATTTTCAAAATTTCCCTCCCTCTCTCCTACCTCTCCTTCCCCCCTTTTTTTTAAAGTTTTTAAAATAATAATAATTATAAATTAAATAAATC
>JANIHZ010000007.1:1085114-1096240 GCA_027478365.1 Erythroxylum rufum | reverse complement strand
TGATAGACCAGTGGTCGAACCGGTCCAGTTTAACCGATCCGACCGGTCAATTGACCGATTTTAACCGATTCAATTTGAAACTGATTTTATAGCTTAAATTGGACCGATCAGCCGACCGATCACCGGTCGGATCGGTCTGATTTTCATATCATCGATGTTTGCTAACCAATGACATTATTAGTTGAAGCTTCAATGTTCTTTAAGAGGTTGTAATATATTTTTGTGGCTTCAGACTCTAGTTATTGTCCAATTGCAATTGTTGCTAATATTGGTGTCTTCAGTTTCAGTGCATACGACCACTGAATAATGTGCTCGAGGCTAATCTTTGTGCTTTGATTGCTTGTGTGATTTTGTATTCAGAATAAAAGTCTCGACTGGTCCTTTCAAAGCAAACAGAAACAAAAAACAAATCCTGCTGATTGACCTTGTTAAACTTCGACAATCTAAAACAACATATTGGCTGAAGACTAGCATTGGGACTGGCACAGAAAATCAAGCCTCATATACAATTATCAACTTATCAATCTAAAACCCCTGGATAGTTAATGATAACCTGCAGATGAATTAGGCAGAATGTACTACCTAAATGCATTTATCTTTTCTTTCTATCAACATTGAAAGAAGAAAGAACACCGCTTTTACGTTGCTAAACTAAACACTTCACTGAAATATTGCAGGCATCAGCCCTCTACTCCACAGAAACAAAAGCAGACATATCTCAGCACATGCAAATGCGGCCAAATTAAAATCACAACAGATTCACCTATTCACTCCTTGTGTCCTAACGAAAGCAGCATAATTCTGCAATTTCCACCATTGATTTAACTGTTATTTCCATTGAAAGTGGTACAACATAAAGGTAACCGTTTCCTTTCGAGGAAGAGCCATTCAATGATAATGATTGATTACAAAGATTAAGACTACAGATGTAAGGCTTCAGATTTCCCATGCTGACGACGAAGCCACAAGTTATTACAACATCAACCCATCTAACAGTAACTTGAGTGTCCGTTTATCCACTCCTCTGAGGTGTCCAAGAGCCGAACCCATCTGCATTCTTTAGGTCGTACAAGAGAAGATCAGGTTCCATTAGACCACCAATTTAGTTGAAAAATAATGGAGTTACTTAATCACGGAATCACAGGAAACAAATTCCAATGTTCTATTCAATATCATCAATCCAGTCACCATATATCCTACTGATTTTGTCAGGACCCTTCCATTTCTGGTGAGTTCTTTGCCCTGGCCTCTGGATCAAAATAGAAGGCCTTTGCGAGGGAACACCAAGGTGGTAGACATCTGAATGAGGAACTGAAGAAACTGAAGGAAGAACAGCTTCTGCTGAAGCTTTCAAGGGCACTCCTCCTTGCTTTAAGTCAATAGGGGCAGAAGAAGTATCTTTAGCTTCAGATTCCACAAGTCCTCCACCGTATCTATGTAATTCTGCAATTCGGAAAGTTGTTTCCCAAAGTTAAAAAGTTAGTCATGTCATCGTGTATCCCTATACCTTGAAATAAAATAAAGAAGGCAAAAACAATGGTGGACCACACTATCAAATTGAATCAGAACCTAGACATATGCCAGTCAATGGTTGAATTATTGGATAAACAAGGTTTGTTTAAGAGCAAACATTGTCAAAACCAACAGATGCAGCCTATGAGATTGATAATTGTGACATCACAAAGAGAAGTATGGTTAGGACTAGAACTTTATAGGAATTTTAGAAAAGGAATAATTGCTTTATTTCAATGATAAATTTATCTCACCCACCAAAAAGGACAAAAGCATGGACGATAGGAATCATGATATTCTATTCCTGAAATTTTCTCCAATTCATATTATGTTGCGGTTACAGTGGTAGGAAGAATGATGGCATGACGGATATATCTCATTACAATTTCCTAGGAATATATAAAACAAGGAAAGCCAGAAGATGCTTAAATGAAGATTTGCAGTTGTGATGCTATTAATCTGAAATGTTTCTATTTAATTCAACTTCAGTTGCGGATGGTAAAGAACTTCAGCAGCATTAACTTCCCCACCAGTTAGTACTTTAATGCCTAGAACAAGCTTTCTGAACAATTAGTTGCTGGACTAACTGCCTAGCGATCGACTATAGAGGATAGGAATTAGTTTAGAGTCAGATTATTTACTAGTCCATTTTCCAGGGCAGAAGATTCACTAAAATATATCTTTTAGTTATCTTACTTGGCTGAATTAGTTATTGGAAGTTTCATAATAAGGTGAAAAAGAAAGTTTGTTTCCTTAAGAGGCAAAATTCTACATATGTGTAGCTTAAACTTATGAATAAAGAACAAATTGAATTTTTAATCCAAATCTCTAAATTTTACATGTAAGAGTGATTCCTTAGACCTAGAATTGATTTCTAAGGACCTGATACTACCAGTTTTGTTTGTTCCAACCATAGGAGTGATTGACAGTTATTGTTTTGAAATGCATATCTGATAAACATTTTACAATCATGATGGAACACATATTCTTACAAGGCAGAAGAAAATGTTAGCATATGGCTCCAGCTTCATGCCTAAAATAATTTATCTACAATAGATAACAAATATCAATCACTTATAGAATAGCACATTCTCTGACTTTAATCACATGAATATCAATTGATAGAATAGCACATTCTCTGACTTTAATCACATGAATATCAATTGTACTGCTTTTCCTTCATAATTTGTGCTCTGGTTTAGAGTGAAAGTACTATTCCTTGATTTGGCAATGCAGTAACCTTTTCTTTTCCATCAAGTCTAGCAGACATAAGATTTATTATCATAAAAATGGTTCACTCGTAGAACACCAACCTTGCAAAAAAATAGAGAATAAAAATTGTAATTACCAGCATACTTTTGAACAAATACAGTCATCAAAATTCATAAACACTGGCATAAAACAGTTTCTTTTCAATGAAGTCCCAAGCTTCAATGTCCAGAGGCTATTCATAAACCTCAAAGCATAGTTGGATGCAGCTTTTACTGTATTAATAAACAGTAGCTTAAATGTCTTCCAGGTTCGTCTTATTCATAAATATGAAAAATTATCTAGTAATGTGGAATAAGGAATGCATTCGTACATTTCAGTCAAGGAAGCAGAATTTACAACATCCACTTCCAACCAAAATAAGAAGAAGAAGAAGAACAAGAAGAACAAGAAGAAGAAAACATGGAACATCAGCAGAAATCAAACAGAAATGTAACTTGTTTGGGTTGCAAACATGTGTCTTTTAAGATAGAACCAACCTTGGGGTCTTCTAAGTGCTTCTAGTTAAGTGTCATCAAATTCAACCATTTCTTAATAAGGGCAATAGCAGCAATGGTAAAACACCAAGTATTTAAACAGTCCAAGCAAACTTATTAACTTTTAAAAACATATCACCCAGAAGGGTAAACCAAGGGGTTAAAGAGGAAGGATTCTTCTTGTCATGCTTATTCTACTAAACTCTAAAACGAACAACTGTATTTTTCTCGTTTATCTAGAAAACTCCTAGATATAAGAGGCATGATATTTCTACTTGACAGAAAATAACCACTTTACTTTCAGTCAAGTCAATAGACAGAAGTACAAACATTTGAAGAGAATGGGGTAGAAAAAAATCCCAGATACTTTATAATGTGGAAAGCTAAACAAGCTGCAACCACTGTTTTCTAACAAGTCATATCCTTCACAAATAAGCCCCATCTATCGATGGAAATGCTTGTATCTACAATCAAAGATAAGTAAAATGCCAAAGCAATCATCCAATCACCACGAAGCATTTTTTGAACAGACAAGCGTACAGCAAAATCCTACTCAAAAGTCTCAATGATAAGAAATGGGAAGCACAATTATGAAATCCAAAGAACATTTTTCTCATCATCTCTCAGTCAAAACCCATTTTGGACATCCATGCATCGATTGAACTATGTCGCTTGACTAGAATGCATCAAGTGACTACATAATTTACCTATGCATTTGTCTTACAGTTCCCTAGCTTAAAAAAATAGTATGAGCATGCAGTAAGTGCCCAAAATCAAATCATACTGAAACACATAGATACGAGTCATCAATTGATATGCCATAATATCTGAGGTGTCTTAGACCAATAAATCATAAAACTACACCAATAATTATTGCATCAATTTACAAGCCAATACAAGGATTGAATTAATCAAAATCCTATTAACATAAACTAGATATGATCTACTTTCTTAAATTAAAAGACATTAAACAAAAATGCCATCAAAATATCTCTCCATACATCCATAATTTTGGAACCATCTAAGTTTACCAATAAGACAATCTGACAGTAATAACTAATAATCCTATCAGAAATACGAACCAATACAAGAAACAAAATGAATTGAATCTCCAATTAATAAACCATAAGACATACCTCCAACTCCATGAGCAAAATGGCACTTATTCCCAAATGGGCAGTACCCAGTTAGTTCCCACTTATTACAGATTCTTGTCTTCCAATTTGAAGGCTTGATGTTGGTTGCATTTCCACCTCCATTTCCCACACCACCACCAGCACCACCACCAACAGTTGGCCCTGCATACCCTCCAGGCCCCAAACTTATAGCCACACTCTCCCTATTCTTTGATTGTTCATCATGCAAAAAGGTACAATTATCACCATAGGGACACCCCTCCTCTGTATAAAACTTCTTGCAATGTCTCCCTTTATAAGACCTCTGAGTGTCACCCGCAAATCCCCCTATCGATGGGATTTGGTATTCCTCCCTAATTTCCACAGAACACCCTTTTTCCTCCTCATGAGCAGCCACTATTTCCTGCCAATTTGGTGGTGGCCGCCGAAGTTCCTCTATGCTGTGTGCAAAGTTGCAGTTGGTGACATAGGGGCATGTGCCAGCGCGGAATTTGCAGCATAGCTTGGTCTTGAAAAACATCTTTCCAATAGACCTTTTGGAATTCAAGTCCTGGGAATTACTCTTCGATTTCTTGTTTGGTGGCTCACTGCCAGACCGAGTTTGCGGAGACTGGTAGTTAGAATTAGAGGGCGTGTTATCTGCAGAGGCATCTAGATTGTTCCACATACGGTAATCATCCTCTGTTGCCCAGACGGCATTGGCATCTGAAGTATTTGGAATCCAATTCTCAGGACCGGTTTCAGGAATCACGTGGCCCACATTTCCCCCAGAGTCTCTACCGTAATCCATAGCAGAACCAGTAACCCACTTAGGGAAAGATAATAAAGATTGAGTCTTTGAAGGAAGAAAGAAAAACGCTTAACCAGTAATTAAGCACATGGGGGTAACGTAAGAGCATGGAACAATTTACTTGATGTAGAGCTTTAAATGAAGGAAATTAAGGGCAAGAAGAAAAGCGAATCTCTTATTTTTATTTTCAAAATATTAATAAATTAAAAGCTTAAATATTTAATTAATATTTTTGATAATTATATTGAAAATCAAATAAAGTTTTTAAATTTAAAATATAATTTATCTTAAAACAAAAAGTAAATAAATAATTAGGGTATTCAAATTAAAGGCGTCAGAGTTTTGCCACTACAAAATTTCCTACCGTCGTTTTGCTGCCCACATAAAATGTAAACGACAGCACCATCTTACTGAATATAGGCTTTCTGGCCTCTTTGCATATATATATTGAAATCACATGCGCAGATAAAAGAATATACTAAAATGTTAGTGGAGTGAAAAGTGGACACAAAAGCATGTGTCCTTGTTCAAACGATTTTCTGACACTTATAAATTAAAAGACGCATCTTTTTCCAAAAGGACGCATTTTACAGATCCCCGTCCCTATCCAGAATCCAACTCTCCTCAATTATGTACAAAACACATTACTATTAACAGCAGAAGCAAGTCAAATGAATTCAAATGAACGTGTAATAAGTGAGAGCACAGAGCCACGCCCACCTTGTTTCGCATACCTCGATCTCCCCAACTTCATTTCAAATCTTCAAAACTTCCATCATGCCACTCTCTCATTTCTTCCTCCATCTTTCTTTTGCTCTGCAACTGCAACTTCTCGTTGCATGCTCTTCAAGTCTCTTGTCTAATGATCAGTAATTCCTTCCTCAATTCCTATTTGCAATGCATCTACTCCCTATCCAACTCATCCCCACATTTCTTATTCTCTTTGTTAATTTCTCCCTCTCCCTCAACAACGACGGTCTCGCTCTCTTGGCGCTTAAAGCTGCTGTAACTTCCGACCCAACTCAAGCTCTTTCCTCTTGGTCCGATTCTGATCCAAACCCTTGTCACTGGCATGGTGTCATTTGCTCTGATCGCAGGGTCACCTCCTTATTCCTTCCAAACAAGACCCTCACTGGTTACATCCCCTCGGAACTCGGCCTTCTTAACTCCCTCACACGACTCTCTTTGTCTCACAACAACTTCTCCAAGACCATACCTTTACATCTCTTCAACGCCACCAACTTACGTTCTCTGGATCTGTCTCATAACTCCCTCTCCGGGGCGGTACCGCCACAGATCAGTTCCTTGCAAGCCTTGACCCACTTGGATTTGTCTTCAAATTCTTTCAATGGCTCACTCCCTCTGTCTCTCATTCAACTCAAAAGTCTCACTGGCACTCTTAATCTCTCTTACAATGCATTCTCCGGCGGGATTCCGGAGTCATACGGGGATTTACCGGTGGTGGTGAGTTTGGATTTAAGGAACAACAATCTTAGCGGCAAGGTGCCGTTGGCGGGCTCATTGGTCAACCAGGGTCCGACCGCATTTGCCGGTAACCCGGGCTTATGTGGGTTTCCACTGCAAGCTCCGTGCCCGGAAGCTGCTAACGCCACTGCCAGCGACAACCCTGAGAACCCAGATAACCCCAGAGACCCAATCCCAAGTACCGTCGGCGGTAGGCATGAAGGGAAGACGAAAAATGTGTCGGTAGCGGTTCCCTTAATATCAGTCGTATCGGTCATCATTGGAGCTGTTTCGCTCTCGGCGTGGTTGTTTCGGAGAAGATGGAAGAACGACGAGAAGCACAAAAGAACAGGAAAAGAAGAGAAACTAGAAAGCCGCCACGAGGCTACCGAGGACGTGCAACAGGGTAAATTCGTAGTAATGGATGAAGGGTTTAGTTTGGAGTTAGAGGAATTGTTGAGGGCATCTGCGCACGTTGTGGGAAAGAGCAGGAGTGGGATAGTGTACAAGGTGGTGGTCGGGGGTAGGGGGTCTGGTGCGGTGGTGCCTACGGTTGTTGCGGTGAGGAGGCTGAGTGAGGGTGATCATGTTGCAGTCTGTAGGTTTAAGGACTTCGTGACGGAGGTCGAGGCGATTGGAAGAGTGCACCATCCCAACATTGTACGGTTGAAGGCTTATCACTATTCTGATGATGAGAAGTTGTTGGTCTCTGATTTTGTGCGCAACGGCAGCTTGTACTCTGCGCTGCATGGTAAAACTCCTCTTTTACTTGCATTTTGTGTGTACATAAGTTATTATTTTGCATTTTGATTTTGTGTGTGTGACATATTCGGGGCGGAGTTGGAAAGTTGAAGTCTATCGCACAGTTCAGAACATGCAATTAACCATTGCTTTAGGATGTACCAGAACCAGAGCCCTTTGTGTGTCCAAAACTAGTTTTAACATAACGCGTGTAAGGTCTCCCCTACTAAGTGTTTTACGTGCTCAGAATCTAGAGTTTTCAAAACGTTGGAGTGGACGGACTCCGTCTACTGACTTCTTTTCTTCAGGAGATACCAAACTGTATATTGCTCGTGCATTTCTGGTACTGTATTTGTCTTCATCAGCTTTGTCGTATCTCTTGTTTTGGTACCATCTTGGCTCATTGTTTTGTTCCCTAGGAGAGATTTATAATACCTTGTCCCATTTTCATGAAAGGACATGAATGATTAGTAATTTCATAACTTTTCCGTGACTTCATAGTTGGACCACGGAGACGGAGAGCTGTCTTCTATTTAGCTCAGTTGAAGAACCTGTACCCTTGACTATTAGTACTTTATATCCATTAAGTACTAGCTATTGTTGTTTACCTTAGAACTTGTAAGCATTTCTTGCTGCCTTTTCCTTGAATGTTTATGATAGCTTTCTACCTGTAATCTCTGGATGCAATATAAAATGCCCCTTTCTTATGAATACAAATGTGAAAATTTCACAGGAGAGCCCTCAAATGCACTAACTCAACTTCCATGGGCAACGAGGTTAAAAATTGCTCAAGGTGCTGCAAGGGGTTTGATGTACATACATGAGTACAGTCCTCGTAAATATGTACACGGTAACTTGAAGTCAACAAAAATCCTTCTTGATGATGAACTTCATCCTTACATATCCGGCTTCGGGCTCAACCGTCTTTTCTCGAGTACAACTAAGTTGACGACTTCAGTGTCAAAAAGGCAGTATGCTAATCAAACAATAGTAGCCTCTACAATGGGCTTGACAGTTTCTGCTCCCTCCAACTTTTACTTGGCACCTGAAGCTCGAGTATCTGGTTGCAAGTTCACCCAGAAATGTGATGTCTACTCCTTTGGAATTATACTGATGGAGCTTTTAACCGGTCGGCTGCCTGATGACGGGTCAGAAAATGATGGTAAAGGACTAGAGAGTCTTGTGAGGAAGGTGTTTCGAGATGAAAGGCCATTGTCTCAGATCATAGACCGAGCACTTTTGAGTGAGGTTTATGCAAAGAAACAAGTCCTAGCCATGTTTCATATTGCACTCAATTGCACTGAAATAGACCCTGAAATGCGTCCGAGGATGAAAACAGTGTCTGAGAGCCTTGATCGAATCAATCTGCAATGAGAGAGGAAGATCCTTGTAAAGCTATTTAATTTCTTGTTTCTAACTTCTGATTCATTCTCCGATCAGGTGTCCGAGTCTCTTCTCTAGGTGGTGGATTATATGCTTGTGCTATTAGACTGATATCTAAGCAAAATTTTCATGCCTTCTCTCGTAATGCATTTCATTTCTTCTATTGAAATCTCTATTTCTTTGTTATCCATGGAGGGCTAATCTTCCTTTTTCTAGTTCTGAGGTGAAATCAAGGTCGAGGATCACATTTGAACATATCGTTATCGTGTATTATTGAACCTTTCTCGCTAAGAAATGTGGAAAAGGAAATGGCAGCCATCTCATAAAGCAAATTCCTTCCTTCCTTTTAACCACTTTAACTTCTCTTTTTCAGTTGCATTGTTATGTTTCTCTTTTTATTTCTTACATATCACATCGTTTCAATATGTAAACCACACAGCAAGGGGCCCATAAGGAACCACGTGAGGGTGCTTGCCATATTATATACTTTAATTAAAGCTCCTTCTTCTTTATTTGTTGGAGCATTCTCAATCCTTTTGGTCAACACAAAAGACACAAAAGATTAGATTAGATTCCAATCATTTCAATATGGCCGCAATCGTTAGAATATGCAAAGTCAACAGTATAATTAATCAAATCATATCTTTTGCTTCTCAATAATTAAGGGTTGTAATAAAAAATATTTTAAAAAAAGATAAAATTTGTTTTTTTTTTTAATGTTCGAAGAAATCCCAAGCGGGTACATGTTTCCGAGGGTTCAACTGACGCACCACTTCATAAGCGGGCCAAGCGGAGATAAATTTCATTCACAAAATATAAAACAGAAGAGGCTTTTGTATCAATTAAGATACCTGATCATAAATGTGTAGACTATCATATAAATGAGACTTATGAGTCAAAGAATGAGCAACTTCGTTAGCTTTCCTCGTAATAAAGCATACTATAACAATAATGATTGAAGCTAACATAGGCCTACACGACCCAAACTTTGAATTATTATTTTTAAGAATTATAAACTGCATTGACTACCAATTATGGGTCCATCTCCATTATAAGGTTGGTGAAAGAAGAGAAAAGCAACCATTATAAAGATTCCCACAAAACTACTGCTTCGGCCACTTATGGAGGAGTGCCGTAGTCCGGTTGAATCTCAATTGATTTATCTCATCAAATACAATTGTATGCATATAAAACATAAGCCTTAACATGCAAAATATATCAAACATATATTAAAACAAGTAATTTATGAACACATAATTAAATTACTTGTATAAAGCATTAGACTTTGTTTGATTCTACTTATTAATCTTAATAATCTAAAATAATATTTTCAACTCGTTAAATAATCAAATTAGATTAAACTTATTCCCAAAATGAATTAAATTTATATTCTAAATAGAAATTTAATTTGAATTGAATAAAATTTTCAAATTCAATTAGAACTATTTTGCAATTATCTGGACTCTTTTAACATAATTTAACTAAAAATAAATAATTTGTCTTACTTATTACAATTTTAAAAAAATCATTTTTCAACATTTTATAAGATATTTCAACCCAATTAGAAAAATGTAACGCCCCAAAAATCTCGGTTTTAGGAATAGTACTTTTCGGGTCATAAATAGTGACACTTGGGACCCAAACTGCACTTATTTGAGATCGGATAGTATTATTCAAAGATAGCCCGATGATGAAATTTGAGGCCAAAACGAGTTCATTTTGAAGGTTTGACCAAGAGTTGACTAGTGGTTAAAGTTTGACTCGAGAAAAGAGTGAAAGTCAAACTCAAAAAAAATTAATGAAAAATAAATGAAGTTAATTAAGGTAATTATGTGGGGTTGAGTTTTTTAATGAGTATTAATTATTGAGAAGAAGAAAAGAATTCATAAGTTTTAATGGTGTTATTTTTGGATTCGTGGACTAAATAGCACCTGAATAATTTTTTATTATGATTTTTTAAAAAAGGGTATTAAATGAAGATATTTTAGTGTGATTAAATCCAACTAGTTGATTAAAATTGAAAGTTAATTTTGGATCTCGAAAAAAAAAAGATTCAAGGGACCAAATTGTATTTTTGGCCACCTATACATTTTCTTTTTCCCCAAAATTGATGAGAACAACCCTCCCTCTTCTTTCTCCACTTTCTTTCTTTTTTTTTCATTTTCAAGTCAAATTTCTCTATCTTTAACCCCTAAATCAACAATTAAACATTAAATCATCATATCAACAAGAATTTTGAAAAAAAGATGAAGCAAAAGTAGTTGAGTTTTCTTGATGAATAATACCCGAATTTATCAAGGTAAATTAATGGAGTTTTGGTTGTATTTAGAACATGATTTTTGTATAGTTGTATGC
>JANIHZ010000007.1:1060035-1083985 GCA_027478365.1 Erythroxylum rufum | reverse complement strand
GTATATAAATGTGCTGCATTCATGTTTTGAAATTGATCATGAACTGTGAAAAAGAATTTGAGAAGTTTGAGAAATGAAAATTGAGGTTTTCAACCGAGAAATTTTTGAAATGGATTATGAATGTTTTGAATAGTGAAAAGTTTGAAACATAAGCATTTTGGAAAAAGCTTTTGAAAAATGATTTTTGCTTATTTTTCGATTTATGAATATGTTATCCATGAGCTGTAAAGCTCACCCCCTTTCATCCCCATCTCCAGGTATTCGAGCGGGAGATCGGATGAAAGACGGTCAAGACATCAGTTCAATTTTTGCATGTTTTTGTAATATGTTTATTTTGGATTTTGGTAATTGGTTTTGTACCATGGCTTGAAAATGCCACTTTTGTTTGTTGCTGGAGTATGACATTGAAGTATGGATATGTATATGAATAATGGTTATGTGTATTAAATTGAGTTACAAGACTTGTATATGATTATGGGATATGAATATGATTGATTCTGGATTTTGATTGAGATTATTGAAGTGCTAGGTATAGATTTGTGTTTGTTTGTGTTGGTTGGTGTTGAGATTACGGACGGGTGGTCCGATGACTTTTTGTGATTTGGTTTGGTATATAGAAGTGTATTTTGAACACTTTGCAGGTTTTGGGTTTCTTAAAATACAACCGTTATACTGCCCAATTTTTGTAAAATTGAGTGGGTCTGGTTAGTATATAAGTTGTGTATGAGAAATTATGGTAAATGAAATAATAGAAATTTGATTAAATTGATGAGTTAAGAGATATGTATGAAAAAGTAAGAAGATTTTTACGAATTAAGTTTTGCATGAGGATGAATTTCCAAAATGGGAAAATTATATAGTTTTGATTTGTATAAGATTGGTTAGGATGAAAGGAATGAAAAAGAAAGAAAAAAAAATTTATACCGATTTCGGATTGGTTTTAGTCTTAGGATTTTCAACGCAACCCTTCTGTTTTGTCACAAAAGTTTCTATGTTCACGCTTCGGATGTCGGATCCACTTTGATTTGTCTCTGCTTTATGTTTTGATTTATCAGCTTGTTTGTATTCGATTCGCTTTCGATTCGCATTTTGTCCTTAGGTTTCGCCTTATGTATCTGCTTCGGATTCTTTCGATTTCTGATTCCGAGCCCTTCGTTTCGCTTTTGATACTTTCGGTTTTGAATTGTGCTTCCGATTTATTTGTTGCCAATTCGTTTCTGTTTTCTGTTTTTCCGGTTGGGGTCCGGTTTCAAGATCGGGTCCCAACAGTTATGATTTGGCAACCCAGTTAGGTATTGATCGCCACATACCATATAAAAAAAATTGAGTTCTGTTCGCTCTTTTTTTTTAAATTCAGTCAACTAAAAATTCTTCTTCTACATTATATATACGATATCGTAAACACTGTTCCAAGTGATCAAACACTCCTATATTTTAAATCCTAAGTTTAGGTAATTTTACTTCCAAACACCCTTGGGTTAAGGTTACATTAACTTGTAACCAAACAAGGGTATCTTCTCCATAAAAAGTCCTAAACCTAAAACAAGAAAAACCATAGCTGCCATAGTTGTTGCCATCACCTCCACCCATAGCCTGTTCATATCTAAGTTTAACAGGTTCAATTCTGATAATTGAACTAATTCTAAGTTTCACAAACTTTCAATATAAACTTTTCATACTTAAACCAATCTAGTTTGTTTCAGTGAACTAAAGTGTGCAATTTTCAATTTCAAAATTTATGATCAATAATAATCAAATAATTTTAATCAAGTTATAGAATTAAAGTTGGCTTTAATACTACTGTTGAAAAATTTAGGTGGGATTTGATCTCTTTTTCATTTCTCAAAAGTCAAAATTACTTAAATTATATAACATAATTAACACTTAAAACATAAGAAAGTGTAAATGAAAATGTTTACCTTATTCTTATTCTGAAACTTGATCATTTTCTTATCATTTCTCTTGAACCATTTTTGAAATCAGCTTATCTTACCACCGTAGTCACACAAATGTTTGTCTTCTAATAGTATACATCAAACATGTTGAGAAAACTCTACAATTATCATAGAGATGGTTAAGTAAGGAGCGCTAGCATCCTTGGAGATTAAGTCTATTTATAATAGGCTTTGCTTATTTTAGTAATTAATTTAAATCAAATTCTAATTTTGGTTAGAATTTAATTAGAATTAATTTTCATTCCCAAATAAGATCCAATGTCATTTCTCTTGAACCATTTTTTGAAAGCAGCTCATCTTACTACTGTAGTCACACAAATGTTTGTCCTCTAATAGTATACATAAAAAATGTCGAGAGAACTCTATAATTATTATAGAAATGGTTAGGCAAGGAGCATTAGCATTATTGGAGATTAAGTCTATTTATAATAGGCTTTGCTTATTGTAGTAATTAATTGAAATCAAATTCTAATTTTAGTTAGAATTAATTTTTATTATCAAATAAGAACCAATATCTTATATTGATCCTTATTTATTAAATATCTCATATTTAATCATAAAGTTTCTCAAACTTTACATTCAAGCCCAAATTAATTAAAACATCATTTCTCTCTCAAATCGTTCTTTGTATGTTACCTATTAAATTCGCAAATATGTTGACAATGAATATAAATTAAATAAATTCTCAAAAAAAGAATATAAATTAAACTCCTTTGATTTATCTTTAATTATCTAATTAAGCAATTTATGCCTATAGATCAAGATTGAAATTTAGTAACACGTCATGACTATCCAAATATTTAGTAATGTCAAAATGGTTTTAACTAACATTTTTGTGTATAACCTTTTTCATATAAATCAATCCTTTTATCATACAACATTATGATGAACATATAGCATAAAAATAATGTTTACTCTATTTGAGTATAATCATATTAGTTATCCATGATTAGCACTTGATCCGATTAATAAGATTTAAAAACTATTTTCAAATCGGTGATAATATATAAATATGATACAATATCGTAATTGTCTGACGTATAAACAGATTGAAGAGTCAACTTGATTCCAAAGTTGAAAAGGCCAATATAGAACCAGGTGGAATCATGTATTTTAATGTGGATCCAACTCTATGAACACTGCAATTATTTAAGACTCCAAGTTGAGACAAATTAAGAAGGATTTATTAAAGTCTTATCCTGAAGCTCCGGAGACAAATTTCCTTTTGCGCACAGTAGCAGTAAAGACATCCTAATCGAGTAAGCTCGACATAAAAACATGATGCTACGCAGATAATCATACCTTGGTAACAACAGGAAGTGCCATATTAGTAAAGCAAAAGCCGAAAAGGAAAGGACCAAAAGGCAATTGTGGGGAGACTGAGTGAGACCGAGACCAGAAATTGAGAAAAGTAAGTCGGTGTACTTTTGACATTGGCTTCATTTTCCAACAAAACAAAAGATAGCAACTTCTTCCTTCTGTTCCCGTCCTCAACCCCACCCTATTAATGGCAGCATAAGTCTCTCTCGGTGCATTGAAGACCAAATTTGAGCCTCTTATTTATCCTCTACTCTGTTTTCACAACCATCGCCTTCTCTGTCACTTTTATGCCATCTTTGTATGCCTTTCGAGTTTTCAACCTCCATTAATTTGAGTTTTTGGTAATCTACTAGTTTTAAGTTATTCTTAGGTTCTTCTTCTAGCTATATTTTCTTCCCTATATAAAGGCTTTGGACTTTTTCTTTGGTTGCTTGCTCTTCAAGATCTTATCTTTCTCTGCTTAAGAAATAAGCTGCTAAAGATTTACTACAGATAGTGACAGGAAAATATTCCCGGAATTTTTACTCAAACGAATTTTGATGGTTCTCTGGCATCAAATCTCTTAAAGTGAGCCTACGGTGTTTTTTAATAGAAGAAAGAGGCGGAAAATGGTGAAAACAGAGCAAAAGCAGAGAAATACTGAGCCTTTATTCATGGATTCAAGTATTAGTCACAATTATCACCACCGAAACGAACAACCCAGTTCAGGTTTATTGCGGTTTCGCTCAGCTCCGGGCTTACTTTTCTCAAATTTCATCGATAATGGATCCCTCAACGATCCAATCTCCAGTTTGAATGAGTTCGAGGATAAATTTGCAGCAGGAGTAAGAGAGGCGGCTGGTCATTTTGTGAATTCACAGCAAAGTTATTCTCCCCTGCCTCCTCATTATCCAAGGCAGAATTCATCTATTTGCTCTTCGGCCTTGGATACTTCACATGGTTTGTTTGGTACCATGGAATTGCATCAACATGAGCAAGTGAAAAAGATTGACTCAACTCTTGCTAGGCAGAATAGCTCCCCTGCTGGACTTTTTGGCAACTTGCCTGCTCAAAATGGTATTTTTCTTTCTCTTCTTTGTAAGTGAGATGGTTTTTAGGCACTTTTCGGGGAACATGTGTCTTTGTAAGATTCTGGGAATATTAGCTTCTGTTGTCTTTCTGAAATGCAGATTAGCTGTGATTGAAGAAGCTCGTTTAAAAATACTAATCTGATATATTAAGAAGGCCAAATGTTCTCTTATCCAAATGTGATCTTCTTTCAAATATGCTTGTTTTTGTTAGATATATTGATCTAAGGAGGCCAGATAAGGAATGAGTTGTTAGAGAGAAATAGAAAAGGAACAAATTTGAGTAGTTCACTCAATAATATTTCGTTCGATTGAAAAAGTTTCTTCCGGATTCAACGAGAGAAGTGTAGCTTATCCCGGAAATTTCAAACCTTTCTAACTAACATCAGTTCAGTTAGATACCTGACAGAACATTTTCCTCATTAGGTTTGCCGAGCAACTTGTGATTCATTACTTTCTCCCTATATTCCGATAAATGGACAGAAATTTGTAAAAAAAAAAAGCAACTTTGTCTATTGAAGAAGATAGAAGGAATAGGAATCGTTGAGTATGTCTCAGTGAATTGCAGGCTATGCCACGGTAAAAAGTACGGGAAATTACAGTCCTGCAAACAGTACCAATGGCGAAGGAAGTCCAAGATTGAAGTCTCAACTGAGTTTCTTATCGAGGGTGCCTTCTTCATTAGGGATGTTGTCACAGATTTCTGAAATTGGGAGTGAAAGCATTGTGACAGGCAGCCCTGACAATGGCAAGCTCAGTGACAATAGTCGATTTTATAGTAGTCCTGGATTCCCATATAATTCCTGGAGCGAATCTCATTATGCTGAGGATATAAGCAACTTGAAAAGAGATCAAAATGGAAGCGGAAAGCTGTTTGCTAATTCCCAGGTATCAATTCTCATATTGGGGGATCAGGGCACTTGACAAGCATGATTATAGCCTAATTTTTACAGTGTGGTTTGATGAAATCTAGAGTGAAGAACGTGGAAATCATGTTCCCTTGTTATCCCACCACTTGAGTTTACCAAAGACTTCAGCAGACATGGTTCCTGTAGAAAAGTTCCTCAACTTTCAAGATTCTGTGCCTTGTAAAATTAGAGCAAAGCGTGGTTGTGCTACTCATCCGCGAAGCGTAGCTGAAAGAGTAAGATCCATTCATATTTTTGTTAAAGATTTCAAGATTTGTATGCTGTGCGTTCCTATTACAAGCTTTATGATTGATTTCTCAGGTGAGAAGAACCCGGATCAGTGAAAGAATGAGGAAGCTACAAGAGTTGGTTCCAAACATGGACAAGGTAGAACTCTGAATGATTGCTCTGTCAACCTTGAATAATTATGGTGTTTCATGAAAGTTTTTCTTCTTCTTGGCAGCAAACAAGCACAGCTGACATGTTAGATTTGGCTGTGGATTACATCAAAGATCTTCAGAAGCAGTACAAGGTATCAGGATTTGATATCAGATAATATATTCTCGGTTGGCCTATGTTAATTTTAACCCCCGTTTACCTTTTTTCTGGCAGACTCTCAGTGACAAAAGAGCCAACTGTAAGTGTTCAGGTAACCAGAAGCCGATGCGAAATCAAATTATTTGACTGGCTTCTGTACAGAACATAACCGGATAGGAACTCTGTCTCTATTTGTTTTTAGTTTTGGGCAATAAGGACACAAGTGTTTAAAGCTTATTTAAATTTCAGTAGTTCTTTTGTTTTTATGTGGAAGGTAAGGATCAAATCAATGGGACAACTGATTCATTAATAGCCTCAACTGTTCCCACCATCTTAATTAGTACCCTCAGACTGTGTGAATCTGAAGCACTTGCTCCTTGTATGGACCCCGTCCCAGTCCCTGGTTTGTTAGCCGAGGGTCAATAATCTTAAACTTACTTTCAAGTTTAATAGCAGTACTATGGTCTAATATCTTTGCTTTTAGCCTTTTGTTCCCTGAAGGATTTGAGTATATTTTTTATTGGACCTAAAATGATTGCTTTAATAAGATTCTTATAATCCATCAAGTGGGAGCTCAAATACAAATGTAACTAAGTCAAAGATACATTGAAAGTCCTTGAAAATTCCAAAGTACCTAAAAAGAGGTATGTTGAATTAAAAGCCTAAGATTTTGAAGAGTCAGTCAGCTAGATGTGTAGGCCTATTAGAGAAAGATAGGTGGCTCTTATTATGATTTATGGAGAGGCCTAAGAGCTCATTGAAGGTTCACAAAGAGTATACATTATTTGATTGAGTTGTCATCAACTCCACGTAAAGGACAAAGTAAAGATTTTCAACTTCTTACACTTGTGGAGATAAGCAAAGTCATATCCCTGTTTAATATTAAAAGTTATAAGCCTAGTAAGTACCTCAACTTATAATGTGAAGGGATAAGAAGGTAAAGGGTAACCTTTTCTTAGACTTTTTGTCCCTATGAACATTTGAGTGGCATCACCATTCAATATGATTTTATAAGAAGTTGTAGTCACATATTGCTTTAACCATTTAGTGAAGAGTTGTGGATAACCAAATGCCTCTATTGTGTGAAAAAGGAATTTCCAATTGATAGAATCAAAGTTCTTGTATGATTCAATCTTCATGAAGTAGCTTCTAATTGTTTCCTTCCTGTTATTGTCTTCAATATTCTTACCTTATAAAAAGCACCTTAGTATGGATTAATTGACTCCATGATTCTTCTCAATCTTATGACACAAATTACATTACAATAGGATACGAATCTAAAGTTTTAAAATGTAGGATTGGAAATCTTGGGTATGAGATAGATAAATATTTTATTTATTTCTTTCAACATCTTACCTTTAATAAAGAACTTTATGATTGCATTATAAAATTGTTCACTATCTAAATTCCATAATTTTTGGAAGAAAAAATGCATTCAACCTGTCTAGTCTAGATGTTTTACTTGGGTTTATATTGAAGAGAACTCTTTATATGTTTGCTTAAATGAATGACTTAATGAAGTATTTAGGTTGTTTTCTAGAGATTGAATGTTCTTAAAACCTACATCGAAGAAGCATTTTTATTAAAAGTAAATAAAGTGTTTTTGGAAGAAATTGTAAGTCAAGTTCATTAGCATTTGTTGCTTTCAAGATCCTTTCCCTTTCTTAATTGTCAATGAATTGGGCTTGTTGAGGTTCTTTTAACACAAATTGCATTATAGAAAAATTTAGTATTCCTATCCTCCTCTAAGAGCCACTGGATTCTAGATTTCTACTTTAATAGAGATTTGTGAGCCTTTAAGGTTTGACTGTGCTTGGACAAAGCCTGCCTTATGGAATCATCATCTAGGTTAAGGTAGGGCTTATTTTGGATTTGATTGAGATATTTTTTTTATTTTGATTATTAAATTGCCTTATGCTTAAAAGTTTGAGTTCCTCTTTCACTTATAATTTCATTACACACTTGTAGGCTTTAAATCATTTTATTCTAACAACTAATCATCTTTGTATGAATTCCTCAAAGCCAATAATCTTGATTAGATATTTGTTAAACCTAAAGAGATTTCTAGTCTCTTTTCTAAACAAGTTATGGATTTCTACATGGTTATGATCAGAGCAGAGGTTGTTACTGAATTGAAACGTGCGTTAGGTAATCCTGACATTAAATCAATTTTTATTTAAGCCAAAAAGGCATAATTTATATTCTAAGATTTTTTTAATTATAAAAGAACCCCATCATTTTATCATATATAAGTAAATCCTTAATATTATATAAGTTATAATAAAGTACCTTTAAACATATAAAATATATCATTTCCATTATAATTTTGTCTAACATTGTCATGACAGTCAATTTTTAAATGATGGACACACTATTATTGTTGTTATCTCTACCTAACTTCTTTCCCTTTGAATTCCTAATTTTCTAATTAAAGATTCAGACATCTAGTTTATGTTTTTGTAATCTCTAGCGCATCTTGATGTATCTCCTACTATAGACAAGTGTAAGATAAGCATGCCATTCAGATTTATGCATTTATATCCTCCTCTTCTTATTTTTTCATTTTTTGATATATGTTCCTTTGGTGTTAGCCAAACTATTCATAAGAGGTTGAGCAAATTTTAAACATAAGGATAAAAGAGAACAAAAATTTGAAAAGCAAGAATTGATGTTTACTTGTCTAAAATTGCTAGGTGCATGCAATAACTCATAAATCATATGTTTCAAGTAAATTATTTGATAAGCCAACATCTTAAAGCTAAGTAACAAGCTCCATTCAAATGGTTCTTATTGGTCTTAATGCACCTCAATTTCTAGCAATTTATCCTCTTCATGGTTAAGGTGAGTTGTAGCCTCCCTCACCATAACTCAAACCTTCAACCTTTTAGGTTGGAAGGCTTTTACGAGGACTTGCTTCACCATTTAAGCCATCCCATAAGAAACCATACCATCGTATGTTACCCATTTACATATAATGTTAAAGTAATTGAGTTCTGTTATGACTTAATATTTATTAGAAGTGGCATGTTGAGCAATTAACTATGTTTTTCTCATTTATTCGTTCCAAAAGAGATAACTTATATTTTAGAAGTGGATTTACGTATATGAATTGTCAATAGTAATGATTGGCACACCTAATGAAGTGGTTTAAATGGTGAAATTAATCTCTTTTATTGTATTTAATTTAAAAGGTTTAAGGTCCATGTTGTAGTGATAAGGTTTGAAACTCTTCTCAACCATACAGAGGACAGTTGACTAGGAATTGAAATGCTTTGAAAGCTGCAAGCTTCACTTGAATTGAACTCATCACTTAATTTTGGGTCATTGGCTTGTCAAATGGTTGACCTAAAATATGTGATTTTCATGTTATTACATGCACTCGATAATTTATCTAATGCACCGAAGAAGTATCAAAAATAGGTTCCACCAATATACAAGATTAAGATAATAGAGAGTAATGTTAGAGGGACAATTATTACCATGTCATTTAAAATTTATAGTTGAAGTCATCTATTATTTACAAGAAACTATTGAGTGGTGTTTCTATATGAACGGGTGAATACTATATTTTAAAAGATTTTGCTTAATTGGGACTCCCTCTTACCAAAAGTGCATCTTAAAAAGACAAAAGATGAAATAATATTAGGTCCATAGTTATGTTTCACATATGAAAATAACATAAATTAAAGAGCTTAAGCTTTTAAGTAATTTTATGAAGAACACATATAAATGAACATAATTTGAAAATTTTCCAAGTACACTATAAGATTTTATGTTTGAAAACTACGAGCATCTTGTCTGCCTTCCTATAATGTAAATATATTAAATATCTTGTTTACATCTAAACATGATCATTTTATTTTTCATGTCATTAGAGAGCTTAGATATAGACTAAAAATTAGGGATTTAAACTCTTAAGTAAAAATTTAGATTATTAGAAGGTAAGGAACTAGTTGGAACGTTAATATGGTATGGTAATGATAGACTCCCCAACTAAAATTTGATTTCAAGTGATTTGACGATAACAATAACATACAAAATTATGATCGAATTGATATTTTTTCCATTTATAAGAGCATTCATTTATGATTTATGTAACAATTCAAGATTATTTATATAGAAAATTAAATTATTTTTAATATTTTATTAAAAATACTAAGAGTTAAAATGTATCTTCTTCTTTTATTTAAATTTGAGTTATATATGATCTATTACCAAATAACATAATATTTTATTTTATTTTATATCCTTGATCCAAAACTTTGTTACTCGACATTTTAAACCTTAATTTATGGTCAGATAAAATTTCAAAGCTTAAGTCATTCTTAATTTATATAATTTTAAATTTTGTTATAAGTTGGAAGTAGACAACTTATAACAAAATTTTGAGTATTTGTCTTATTCATATTAATTTTAAGAAGTGAAGTGATTTTTCTTACATCTTGATTATAATATAAAAAAAAGTAATATCCATTCTTCTTAACATTTATTTCTTATTTGATGTTTACTAGTTAAGATTTTGATCCTTATTTCGGTGTATTTACTATGAGGTCTATTCCTTACTTAAAGACTTTTACGATATGGTATTTTCCTTTTTTATAGGCCTTTGCTAAATGATCCACAGCCTTATTGCACTTATTAAGTATTTTTTTAGTAGTATACTTCCATTTTTTTATAAAGTCATTTTTATACTTAATGACTTTTTGTTAGGAATTTTAATATTTTATATTACTATCATGAAAAATTAATAATTACGATAAATTTACATTAAGGAGACATTTTACCTTGTAGTTATTAAACATTATATTGTTTGTATTTGAGGTTACAAGACTTGTAGATTTAAACACCAAAATGTCTTTGACTTGAGCATTTAACAACGTTATACATTATTATTAGTCTAAATTGGAAATTATTGTGTTATTATTTTTGTAAATTGAAAATACTAGTAAAAATTTAATGATCGAATACTTCCATGTTTTAACTTATTTAGGGTAAAACTTTTTCATTCAATTTTCTAAAAGACAATATGTAACATACCACCCCCATAAAGCATATGCCCGATATACCAGAGGATATTCGAGAACATACCTCACGAGAATGACGCGTCAGAACAATCACATTAACTAATTTAAGGCATCACAAAAAAGATCAATTCTTCCCAGTTCATTCACAAACATAAACTTACACTGTGTCATTACAATTCATAATCCATGTATATACATTACATAACATTTAAGAGTTTAATTCTCCATACAATCAAGCATATGTTTATGTGTCATGTTTCAATGCATGCTCAATTGACTTTTCCAGGTATGTTTTCTTATGCAAGATCTTGACTATTCAATCATTATAGCTTGTATTCAATTAGTTTGCAATTAGGCTTATACCTTAAATAGGTTTGATTACTCTAAATTCATCAATCATACATTCACAAACCTTTTCTAGCAATATATATTCATACAATTTCCCAATTCTCATTCACAATTACCTCATGTTCTTCAATGCTCATTCATTCATGCCTAATACACATTACAAATATCCTTAAGATCATATTTGTATTCATAAGAACACCTTTATTCCTTTGACAACTCATAATATCCAGATTTAGATACATTGGTATCAAGGCAGTATATACTTTATGTTATGACATCAATTAACAATCTAAACTTATCAAGCTTTTGACCAATTAATCAAGCAACAATCTAAGTTCACTTTTAACCTTAATCAAGTCCAAATACACCAATTTAGAGTGACTTATCCTCCGTTGGTTCAACAAATACACAAAACAGAGCAATTTAAAACTAAGCCCATGATCGTGGTGGATCTTACCATGATCGTGACAGAAGCTAGTGCAACTGGCCACGGTCGTGGGCTGAGGGCCATGATCGTGCTCTATTTTTCTTCCCCAATTCTCCACGAATTCCACATACTTAGAAACATCACTAACACTTCAAGTTTTCCAGAATTCATGTCCTTTTATGCAACTTCATTTCATGCTAATCTAACTACCATTTTGGTTACATTAAACCTCAAAAAAATCTACTCAATTGATTCATTATTATTCACTTAATCCCATCATACATGTAGTCCTAGCTTTCTAGATTTAAAAACACCTTCATAGCAGTCCATCAATTATACCTTAATTCCTTATCAATTACATCTCAAATCCCATCTCAAAATCATTCTTACAACAGCTAACAAACTATTGATTTTCATGCATGCAAAAACAGAACAGAAACTACCATTCATGCATCATTTTCCAACACTCATTTAATACCAATATCACAATCAATCCATCTCTAATCAGTCATCTTCAATTTCTTGCTAACATATATTACAAGAGATCAGTATTTCACTTACTTGATCAGCCCAATTGCCTCCTCAATTATCAAGCTAACCTAGCCTTCCATGCATGAAATCACAATTCCAAGAACAAGGTAGGAATAGAATGGGTTTCAGTAACAAGAAGAAGACAACAGAATATAGCTAGTTTTATGAATTTACAAAGGTTTTGACAAAGTACATAATTCAGGCAAAACTCAAGGTTGTGAGGGTTCTATATGTATGTCAGTAGTGAGAAGGAGAAGAAGAAAACATGCAGCAAAAACAACAAGAGAGAAAAATGACTCCCTATTTGCTTAAGTCATTTGGGGCAAGGTGTCTTTATTTTAAAAGGATACATGTCATACAAAGAAGTAAGCTACATGTCCTCTTCTATAACTGCCAAATGTCACCAAAATCGTAGGCCATTTGTCACTCAATCTACTACCATATGTCACTTATTTCATAGGCCTAGCCATCCTAAATTTTCATATGTTAACTTGTCTTGCCACTTGACATTTTTCCTAGACTAAATGTACATATTAATTCATCAATCTTCCATTTGTAACAATTAACTTCAAATTACTAATTGTAATCCATCAAACAAAAAATTCAAGACATAAACAATACAAAATTATATCATAATCATTTTAAATATTTCATACCCCGGAATATGTCAATTGAGTGCACATACAATCTTTGCAATGTTTTTCAAAATCATAAATCATGTGTATATGCTATTATTGTGCATATGAATGAAATCATAAAATCATGTTCTAAATGTACCAAATTTATTCTAAAATCATGCAACTCATGAAACTCAATAATTTAATATTTTAATCCCTCGATATGGAAACTAGTTATTACACGATATCATTTTAAATTATATAATACAATTGGTACATAAACACAATAAATCGAATGTAAATCATGCCTTATTGTGTACCTTGATCTTTTATTTTTCCAATTTCCCTTAAGCCATTTTTGTAACTAGTTCATCGTAACTATTGGAGTCACACACATGTTCATCCTCTAACAGTATTTATGTAAACGAGCTATCTACAAGTGATATAGAGCGAAGCTTGTACTTCTTACTTACCCAAGTAAGGATTCAATAATACCCAAGTCAAACATAAATTTATTAGAGCAAATTGAAATAAGTCTAAAAACTAGCCTTTGTAACCACTAATTTGTGTGTGCATTGATTTAAGTTAATTTGGTATAAATAGACCGTAATTAAGTTGGAAGAATAATTTTTACTTTCTAAAGAGTTGTCAAGAGTCTTAAAAAGTTAAATAGTGCATATGTGCATTGCATTACATATATTTGTTAAGAAACGTAGACCAGATTAGAGAAGGTTTGTAGCTAAATAGGATTGAAGGAATAGTAATGAACACACATGTTTTACGTGAAAAACCTCCAAATAAATTAGGGTAAAATTCTCAGACAAGAAGAAGAAATGTTACTACGAAAAATATGAGTTACAACCTTTCTCTATTTTATAAAGAGAAACATTTAAATCTCTCAAGAAATAGGAGAAACACTCTTTAAATAGATTAAGAATTTTCTAAGAATTGATGATATGCAAATGAATTGGGAAGACTTATTTATAGGCCTCCCTCACACAATTTAGACAATTAACAATTAGTTGTCGAAGCCACAAATGCTACAACTGCTATTGTTGAATTTCCAGTAGCATTAATTATTGTAGCCGTCCAAGCCTTAATTGTCGACTACTGCCACTGCCTATCATTTCAACAATATTTAGCCTTTGTTCATCAGTGTAAATAAAAAAAGAGAAATATTGAATTGTATATGGTTGCATAATTGTTAAAATTAAGATAATTATTAAGAATACGTAATGTGAAAATTCTTATTGACCTTGAATGGCAATTATAAAGTGTCCAACTTAACTTGTGACAAAGAAAAATGATTTTATCAGATCTTCTTTAGCTGCGAGAAAACAAGATGATTATAAGGTTTCTCTTTACTTGTCCTAAAAATATGTTATTTAAAAGTGTAAGTCAAAACACTAATCAAACCATTTGAGCATAACAAAACCGTTGAAGTGACCTGCGCACTGACCATTGATGGGACCCGCACTGGCCGTTGGTCTTCTTCTTCCTATACCACAAAACTGGCAAACCCAAATTCCTCACCATTAACACTTCCTAGCCAAATTCAAACCCTAACCCTAATCCTAATCTTTATGTTCCACTCCTCATTTCAGCTTTCTCCAATTTCCCCGACGATGTCTTAATTATGTCCTGTTTTAATTGGTGTTGCTATATAGCATATAATGATAATATTAATATGCGTGCATCAACGAAGGAGTTGCTATATAGATCTTTAATCTTGACCTTTCTTATATATCTATTATACTAGGCTAGTTTAGGTGTTTAGTTAAATTTTGAAGGGAAGGTGAAGCGCTTAATTGATTTGGAGAGGATGTCGAGTTATGTGGATTTCAATCAAAAGATTGACTATGTTTTCAAAATTGTGTTGATTGGAGATTCAGCAGTTGGGAAATCACAGCTTCTTGCACGTTTCACTAAAAATGCTTTTAGCGTTGATTCAAAGGCCACTATTGGGGTTGAATTCCAGACCAAAACTCTTTCTATTGATCGCAAAATGGTCAAAGCACAGATTTGGGACACCGTTGGCCAAGAAACATGATTGTCACTTCCCTTTTAACTCTTCCTTCTTCCCACAATCTCCTTATATATTAATAGGCATTATGAATTATGTGCATTTGGGAGAGTAGGAAAATGGGTGATCATCCTGTATGATTATTACAAGCTAATTGGTTTCGAATAATATTAAGTGTGGGTTTGCTGCTTTTGATTTGCTTAGCTTTCCTGAACGATGTTTTGAAGGATATATATTAACGCTGGTCAATCTCTTCGCATTCCTAGGAAAATGATGATATGAAAATGACAGAATACAACATAGATTGTGGAACTCTGTTTACTTAAAGCAAAAAATAGTTGCTTCTATTGTTTTTGATTTAGGGGTAATAGTTTATATTCAAAGAAATAGAGTTGTCTTAATGGTAACTTAAAAGAAACCCCTAGGTTGTATAAATGCACCTCCTGGAGTTATTTAAAACAGGTGTGAGAGGATCAGAACTTCGTATTTAGATGTTTGAGCGCATGATATCAATTATGCTTAAGGTCCTACTACCAGGCCTTGATGCTCATGATATATGCAAGAAAACATTATTTAGTGCTCAATGAGAGCTTAGAGTAGACGTGAATCAGGATTATGTTATTCTAGAATTGCTACCCAAGTTATATATCAGAAATTGGAAATAATATCTAGATTTTGTTTTGTGGTTCTGGATTAAGAAAAGTGGAAGTGAAGAGCATTAGTTTAGTTATATGGAAGGTAAAGAAGAAACGGGTGGGCTTTACTCTCTTAACGTTAAGGTTCTGAATGCAGTAGCTTTATATTTTCTGTTTGACATCATTTTGTAATTATTAGTTTTTACTGAAAAGCATTTGACTAGGTTGCAAAAGTATTTATTTATTTTAGTGATTTTCTCTGTTTTACCTTAAGAGTTACAGAACTCTGCTAAGATGATAAGATCCATCACCAATCTGCACCTCATTTAATTCTATTACTTTAAGTCTAGTTTACATCACTCAGCAAGAAATCTATTGTTCCAATATTTGTGATTTTTTACCGTATAGTTTAATGCAATATTAGCAAATTCTCCTTGTTTGTGGTATATATAATAATTTTGAAGACAATTTTATTTTCCAGAATATCTCAATCTTCATGTAATTATCTCAGGATATGCTTCTGCAGATTGGAACATCAAAAGGAAAACTTAAGGTGTAAAATTCTTATATATACAGGGCTTATATCAAATGTAAATCTGCATATGCGTTCTATTTTGGTTGAATGTCTGAATTTCTCAATCAGCGTATACTCTTCCTACACTATAGCTAACCTCAAATACAAAGTTATAGAACTACTATTAGCAAGCTGTGGGATGCTAGTTATTCAAATAGAATCTTATGAGTTATGAAGTATTCCTTCCTCAAAGATTCTTCTGTTTCTCTCTCTCCACATATGATAGATTTCCAAATAGCAAATTATTCTAACAACTACTACTGCATATCTTTTTTTATAGTTTAAATCTTTTCCTAGTTCAGATCACCATTGCTGTTAGTAATCTGCCTATGTCCACTCTTCGTCGACATAACTTTCCACATAGCATTTGACTATGAGCATTAAAAAATAAGTGGCTTCTTGATTTTCTCCTCCTGGACATGGAATGGAAAAAGAGTCAACTTGCTTCCCTCTCTTTGGAAATCTATCTTTTAGGGGAGTCTCTTACTATTAGCCATGTAACAAAACTATGCCTTTGTATCAGATCAAACATAGTTAATTTCAAGAAATCAAGAACATAGTAAATTTCAAGAAATCAAGTTCTTGATTTTTCCTGCAAACAATTTCACAAGGTGATTTTAGAGAATAAAATCCATTTTGTTTTGGCAACTATTTTACTTGATCAAGTTGATTTCCTCTAGTCACCCCATAAACAGCAGGCTAACTCTTGCAACATTTCTGAATCCCTTGTTATTTATCATTGTATTTTCTTCACACAATGCCTTGAACAGAGTGAATTTTCTTCATGGACTATTTCCTTTGTTAAGCTATCCCTCATCCGTAAGCATCATACAGAAAGATATTACAGGAAAAACACATGACCTTAAACCATCATTAACTGTTGTCATACTACAAGACATTCTGATCAGTTTGAATAAAAGAACAGGTGGTCCAAATGAAATGGGGTACACTGAAATTTCTTTTATTGCTATGCTCACCATGAAAGGTGCTTGGAAGCAACATTTTTGTGAATTTAATGCCATTTTTAATGACATATATAGAAGATGCTTTTCAATAAATGTGAATCTCTTTTCAACCAGAAAGAGAAGATGTAAAGATGCTTTCTGAAGCATATATTTCATCCTTGGTTATGTAGCAGTCCTCGGCATACCTCAAGCGACGAACTACATCGTCAACTGATCAAGTGCGGAAGAAACTGCATGCAATGCATTTGGTGGACTACATATGCTCAGCGTTCCTCCATTCGGTGCAGGTAATCGATACTTTTGTTGCTTTTATATTATAGGCAGGTCACGAGGACAATCGTCTCAGCCAGTTCTCAGGTGCGCAGTGATCACTTTATGCTCCTTAAGTTGTTTATCTGGTTTTGTTCGATGTTTCTTGTTTACTTTTTGTGTGGAGGTACGCACATTAATTTTGGTGTTCAGGACGAGGGTCCTTCTTTAGTTGGTAGTTGTGTTCTGTTCCGGTCGGTGATCATTAGTTGTAGGAGGGGAATGCAGTTCATGGGTTTTCCGGCCTGCTCTTGCATTTCACCTTTGTCGACGGGGGCATTTTCGTTGCCCGTTCTGGCCTGGTCGTCTTGTCTTTTACGCTTTGTGTCTGACATAAACTTTTCTTTGAGCCGCCTGACATATTCGCTGCTGTGTGAAAAAGGCAGCCTACCTTTTCGCGTGTTTACCGTTGGTGGCACAGTAGGTACTTTAGAGGCTTTTTATACAGGACTCTTCCGGAGCTGCTCCTTTTATTGTATCTCGCCTCTTCTTCATTTAGTTTAAGCCTTCTAGAGCAGTTTTTGTGGCTGAGGATTTCTGCGTGACGTGGTTTTTATTATTGTCCTATTGATTTCAACTTTCTTGCATTCTTTTTCTACTGGTTCTTTCCATAGATTTTCGTGCCTGGTTTGTTAGTATCTTGCTGCCCTATCCTGAGTATTTTGACTTGGTTTGATTGTATTTTATTTTCTAATTATTCTTTTTATTCTTATTCTTTTTATTAGTATTATTATTCTTTTGTTATTTTATTTTATTATTTTATTTATTTATTATTTTCTTTTTCTTTTCTTTACAAACTTTAAAGAAATTACTATTTTCACTTGTACTTTTATTATTATTATTATTACTATCGTTTTATTATTCCTCTATCTCTAGCATTTTCTTTGAGTTTATCTATCTACCTTTTTTTCGCATTTTATTCTTCTTATTCTTGGGCTATTCACGTGTTTTTCATTATTTTTCTTCTTCTGAGTAATTTAGAGAGCTTATTATTATTATTATTATTATTATTGTTGTTGTTGTTGTTGTTGTTGTTGTTGTTGTTGTTGCTGCTACTATTATTTTTCGGATTATTAGTCTTATTATTTTTATTACTTGTGCCTAGGATTATTAGTATTATTAGCATTTATTTTCCCTATACCTTGCGTTTTGAGATAGTTTTAACCAGTACTATTATTCTTGTTATAATTCAGTGTTATTAGTTTAAGCTAACTTCGTATATTTGTATATTTTTGTTATATATACACTTTCTTTTATTTTATTCTTGTTTACTCTTATTTTATTTTATTACGTTTTTATTTTTATTAATTTTTATTTTATTTTATTTTCTTAGTTATTTATTTTTCCAGTAACTTTATTTTAGTTTTGTTGTTAGTATAGGGTCAAGGTTTTTAGAGGCTCCTTAGGCGTCGACCTGAGGGACAAGGGTAGCCCCGGGCCAGGCAGGATGTCTTCAATTCCTGCTGTTGGGACCAATGTAAGTGGGTCAGTGCGTGCAGTAACCCAGGTTCTTAACGGTGCGGACATAATGAGAGTCGGATCTTGGAACGTTGGGACCCTCACGGGTAAGTCCGTAGAGTTGGTGGACGTTTTATGTAAGTATAGGATACAAATAGCCTGCATCCAGGAGACAAAGTGGTCTGGCGCTAAAGCAAAGGAGATAGGAGGTTTCAAACTTTGGTACTCGGGAGGTACTCGGAAGCAGAATGGGGTAGGTATCCTAGTGGTCAAGGAACTTATAAGTCGCGTAGTGGGGATTACAAGGATCAATGATAGGATTATGGTGGCTAAACTTTGTGTTAGCAATGTGGTGCTGAATGTCGTGTGTGCGTATGCACCTCAAGCGGGTTCAGATGACCATCAAAAATATCTGTTTTGGGAAGCGTTAGAGGGGGTGCTGCAACTTTTCACTGATACGGAGCAGCTCATCATTGGAGGTGATTTTAAAGGCCACATAGGGGCTAAGGCGGATGGGTATACAGGAACCCATGGGGGCTTCGGATACGGCGTTAGAAATGATAATGGGATTGCTTTATTAGACTTGGCCGTTGCGTATGAGTTAGTTATCGCTAATTCCCTTTTTAAGAAAAATGTAGCGCATTTGGTAACTTTTCAGAGTGGCACCTCCAAGACACAAATAGATTATCTCCTGGTCAGGAGAGGTGCCAGATCTGGGTGCAAAGATTGCAAAGTGCTGCCAGCTGCTTGCATATTGACTCAACATAAATTACTTATCCTGGATTTCGGGATTAAAGGATGGAGGTCACAGTTTGCTAACCCGCATTGTCGTAGAATTCGGTGGTGGAGACTAAGAGGGGACAAGATGGAACGATTTAGGGCTCAAGTTCGGTCTAATGCACCATGGTCTGTGAGCGGGGATGCAAACCTAATGTGGGAGGGGGTAGCCTCTGTAGTGCATGCAACTGCCACCACTCACCTTGGGGTATCGAAAGGAGTCCCAAAAGGGAAAGGAGGTGGGCGGATGGAAGGTTGGTGGTGGTCAGACGAGGTCCAAGGGACGGTTAAGGCATAAAAGAGAGCTTTTAAAGATCTGTTAGCTAGTTCAACAAAGGCCGAGAGGGAAAGTAACAGAGTAAGGTATCGGTTGGCCAAACAGAGGGCTAAGAAAACTATCGCAGTTGCTAGAGTGGAAGCTAATGAGACTATGTATCGTGACTTGGATACGTTTAGGGGAGCACAAAATATTTTCAAGCTCACACGAGATAAGGCACGCGGAACGACTGATTTCAACCAAGTTTGGTGTATACGTGATAAAGCAGGACAAGTACTCACAGAGTCCCAAGACATCAAGAGGAGATGGTAGAGGTATTTTCACGGCCTATTTAACGAAGATATAGTGGGCAACATAGAGTTAGGAGAACCCCCCGCAGCGGGGCATGTGCATTAAAGGGGCACATGGAGGAGGATTACGAGGGGTGAAATTGCTAAGGTGTTGAGAGCGATGGGGAGCGGTAAGGCCGTAGGGCCAAACGAGATACCAATCGAGATATGGAAACGAATGGGTGTTATCGGTATTGTATGGTTAGTTCAACTCTTCAATGTGATTCTAGAGTCAGCCATAATGCCATCCGAATGGCGTTTAAGTAGGTTGATTCCCTTGTACAAGGCCAAAGGAGACATCCAACAGTTTCACAACTATAGAGGCATCAAACTAATAAGTCATACTATGAAGCTGTGGGAGAAGGTAATTGAGAAGATAATCCGGCGGGCTGCTTCTGTATCGGTCAACCAATTTGGATTTATGCCTGGTAGGTCCACGACAGAAGTGATACTTCTACTCCGTAGACTCATGGAATGCTACAGGGAGCGAAAACGAGATTTGCACATAGTTTTTATTGATTTAGAGAAGGCGTATGATAGGGTTCCTAAAGATCTCTTATGGAGGTGTTTAGAGGCCAAGGGCATTCCTATCACCTTTATTAATGTAATCAGGGATATGTATGATGGAGCTTTGACTAGTGTACGGACGGTAGGAGGGGACACGGAAGCGTTTGCTTTTAATGTTGGTCTCCACCAAGGTTCTGTGTTAAGTCCTTTGTTGTTCACATTGGTGTTAGATGAGATTACCAAACATATTCAAGGAGAGGTTCCCTGGTGTATGTTGTTTGCAGATGATATTGTCCTAGTGGATGAGACCAAGGTGGGGGTCAACGCTAAGTTAGAGTGCTGGCGAGATGCATTAGAGCCGAACGATTTTAAAATGAGCAGGTCAAAGACGGAGTATTTAGAATGCAACTTTTCAGGAAACCAGGGGGAGCATGACGTGGCAGTAGCAATTGGTAGCGACGTCATACCCCAGAGGACGAGTTTTAAGTATCTCGGTTCGGTCATTCAGAGTGATGGTAATATCGATGCTGATGTTGTACATCGTATTAGATCAGGCTGGACCAAATGGAGAAGTGCATCAGGGGTTTTATGTGACCGGAAGATTCCTTTAAAACTCAAAGGGAAGTTTTATAGAACAGTAATTCGTCCGACCATGTTATATGGGGCAGAGTGTTGGCCTACCAAACGTCGGCATATCAGACAATTGTTGGTAGCAGAAATGCGTATGCTTAGGTGGATGTGTGGTATTACCAGGAGAGATAAGGTCCGGAACCGGGTGGTAAGAGATAGACTACGGGTAGCTCGCTTTGCCGACAAGTTGAGAGAGACTAGGCTTAGGTGGTATGGGCATGTGCGGAGGAGGCCCCCCGATGCTCCGGTACGAAGCTGTGAGGGAATAACACTTAATGAATATAAGAGGAGGAGAGGGAGGCCTTACAAGAACTGGCGGGAAGTGATCAAGGAGGATTTGTCAGAGTTGGCCCTTAATGAGGTAGTCGCTAGAAATAGAAAGGTTTGGCGCGATCGGATCAAGGTAAAGGATTAACCGTCCAGATACCCAATATCAGTACAACAGTTACTAGGTGATACCGTGTTATGTGTGCAGATTCCCGGCAGGTGCGGGGGGATAGTAGGGTGACATTCTGACAGGGTCTCTAAGGGAGGTCCCCTTACTTACTGCGTGTCAAGGAGAGGTGGATTTTGTAGTCTTTTTAGGTTCTCGCAGCTTTGGCTGCCTTCAGGTATTCTCCTTGGCTATTGATTATTATTATTATTATTATTCTTCTTTTAATGTTTTATTTATGTAACTTTGCATTATCCTTATATTGTCTCATTTGCATGTAGGTCCACCGGAAACAGCCTCTCTACTATGTAGAGGTAAGGTTGCGTACTATCGGACCTCCCCAGACCCTGCTTTATTGCGGGATTTCAGACTGGGTGATGATGATGATGATGATGATAAATATCCAAAGAATAAAGTAAAGAGAGAGGTTATGAGGAATGTTTCGTATTCTAGTACGGTTGATAGCCAGATGTATGCTCGGCTATGTACTAGGTAGGACATTGCATTCACTGTTTGACTGTTTGGTCAATATCTGCTTAATCTAGTTGTAGACCATTAGACTGCAGTCTAGCGAGCGTTAGGATACTACAGAGAATTAAGGATTATATGTTGTCATAAATAAAAGTCAACTAACTAAACCTCGTAGGAAATTTAGATTAAGATTTTAGCTATGTGTTCGGATGATCGAAAGTCCACTTAAGATTACAGTTTTAAGTTTACAGATGGTACAATATTGTGAATGTGTGTTAAGAAGACATAGGTAACTTCCTCGACTATACATGCAGAGTGCATACTATGGGGCTGTTTCACAGATAGTTTAGCTCAGAAACTTGATTTTTGAGTTATTTGTGGTTGATTCAGTGGCTAGACTCATTTAGTTGTACTGTGGTCATCTTCTTACCATGTTGTTTAATAACAACAAAGAATATTACAGGATTTTAGCATTTAGAGGTCAATTATTTGGTCATAAAGGTGTTGATATGAAAAGGTGACATTAAGGTTTGGAGCATTTAAGGACTAAGAAACTGTAAGTCAATCCTTTAACTAAAGGACTTTGTCCACTTATGTTTGTGACACATGTATACAATTTGGGTATTTTGACGTTCTTAGACATCGTTAATTAGCGGATCGTTACGTTTTCTCCATATACATTTGTACATTTTGATGTATTATGACAGTATGATGGTTCATCAACAAAGATGATCATCGTTTATCCCCAGTAATACCTGTTATCATACATTGTCATAATATGTATGAAAGTCTTAAGATTTGTGTCGATCTTAAGCATTTAAAGGTCATTAGGCATATATACAGATTGACCTTACGCCTATGTCATTTAGACGCATACAGTTTTAGTACGGGTATCTATAAAGTTGACATGACATAGGGGGATATAAGTTTTTAATCCCATAAAGGTTCTCTAATGAAGTTTAGCATTCAGTTGGAGAACATAAAGGTTTTCTCTAATGTAGTTTAGCATTTGGTAAGAGCAAAAAATTTTCTATAATGTTGTTTAGCATTCGGTGAGAAAAAAAACAAGATTTCTTTAATGCAGTTTAGCATAAAGTTGGAGAAATCGAGACCTACAAATGAAGATGATATAATTTAGATCATAAAGGTATCATCCTAGTTTGCCACATTCCATTTTCCTATTCATGTTGGTGAGGTATTAGGTATACGTGATTGTACTGGATTTGTATCGCACATGACACATACATTTGATACTTTTCAGTATCGGAAGCCTTGCAGGACAGAATGATTGACTTTCGTTATCTTTGGATCAAATATTTTTAAATTGTTTTAAAAACTTAGTCGACTAATTCAATAGCATGGCTTAACTGAGTTTTTAAACTAGAGTCAAAACTGCAATTAATGTTTGTCCAAAGGAGGGAATGTTGGACAATTTTGTCCTTTCCTATAAAGTTGGACAACTATTAATTACATTTTTAATAAATTATCGGTTAAGTTGCATAATTTGATTCAGATGAAGATAATAAAGTGACCCAATAAATAATCTAAATCAATGAATCAAATTCCGGACGAAAAATGAATCCCAATTGGTGTGTATTGGACCCATATTGGCCTTGTGATGGGGAAGTCTGATATGGAAGCCATATTTAAAAGTTAAGGTAATGTTACGAATAGTGTACAATACTTGGTACCGAATTAGGTCCTGGTACAATACTGTACCGGTACTGTTTAATACCGGGTACCGTTTCAGGTAATTTTTAAATTTATGAAATAGTCCTTGAATTTTTTAAAATTTACAAAACAATCCATTGTTATATTGTATAGTTAT
>JANIHZ010000007.1:1042847-1059935 GCA_027478365.1 Erythroxylum rufum | reverse complement strand
ACATAGTGTTAATTGAGCATAGACACGATGGAGTGAGTTTATTAATTTTTTTTGAGAAAAATTAAATATTGGGTCCTTTATATATTTCCTTTGACCCGCCGTTTCTCTGTGTTTTTAGTTTTGCCACTCATCAGTCTTTTCTGTTCAATCAAACTCTGTATGGCTCTGTCCTACACACACGAACCCGTTTAGGCGTTTACTTTTCGGTCTTCTGGCCCTGGTTGAACAATCCAAGCAAAACGGAGAGCTAAAGATTCAGTTTTGAAGAACAAAACAGTGGCAGAGGCAAAGATTCATTGATATATCGTCAGACTCCTCAACGTGCCTGTAGAAAAGAAGGTGCTTTACACGGAACAATTACTTGTTCAAACTTCAATTTCGGATCTTTGACAAACAAATTTCTGAACCCCCTTATTTGTCTACGTACTGGGTTGCTTCTTTTCTCTGTTGTTAGGGTTTGTGGAACAGGAGACAAAAGTTAACTTGTGGGAGTCACCAACTTTTGGTTCAGTTTGAGATAACTGTTGTATTTGTGGATTATATTTACAGGAATATAAAAGAATTTAAAACATCGTCAGGATACAATACGTGCAGGGGTTGGTGGGGGGCCCAGAAATGGATCCTGGTGGTCGCTACGGTCTTCAGCAAGGATGGGATAATAACAGCGTAATTTGTGGTTTCCTCCTTAATAATCACATTAATGTGGGATCGTATATTCAACAAAATTTTAGGGCTCATGTGCTTGGCCATCTATTTTTGGGGCATCTCTTCCTTAAAGAATATAGAAGAAAGATGTGGGGGACAGTTGTGAGGATATGTAATGGATTTGCCTAACCCTCCTACCATCATTGATATTTGTTGCTGACATAGCTTATTCTGTTCAATCCACAGGCTTTGGAGGGATATGACACAGTTCACGATCCAAACTACCGGTGAGTTCTAATGATGCATATCATTATGATGATGAGATGCTCAAATTATGTGTAAATTTTTCATCTTCCTTCTTTTTATGTTATTCCAATCCCCTAGTGAATTTAAGATTTGCAAAGTTATGCAGTTTTTCCACGTTCCCTTTAGTTGTTATTTTCCAATGTCAAGTGTGTGGCTTCATATATCATTTCTTCTCTTCCATCCAACCATATTTTATTATGTTAGGGTTGGCGATTTGTATGATGAGAGGAGGTTTTCGGATCAAAGATACTCAAGGGAAAATTTTTACCCAAAAAATAATTTCCATCGGGACATTGTGGAGAGGGAATATTATCCATCATCTCCTGCTGCTGTTTGGTCTCGTTCAAGACAGAGGAGTTATGAAGAAGAATATCCAGCTCACAGGGAGTCTAGGAGACATGAGAGACCATACATGGATTCATGTAATGATTTGGATGCTTTTCGAGATTGTGAGACTGATTCACTTCAGAAACGGGATGGCTATCGAAATAATGACAATTCTCGTAGTAGCGGACTTGGCAGGCCTTCTAGGTTTGGAGAGCATGATTGTGAAGATTATGGGTATGATGATTATGACTATAAGCGTCGTAGTTCACATCAAAGTAGAGAGGCTAGTCGTGAAAGGGCCTGTGATTACGGTCGTTATAGTTATGACTCTGATCATGATAAAGGTAGTAGGAGAGGTGACAATTGGAAGAGGCATGGATCTCGAGATCGAGGGCATGATAGCAGAGGTTTGAGTCGGGAAAGGGTTCAAAGTTCTCAAAGACGATATGAGCGGTCTCAGTCCCGTGGACATGATGATCGGTTAAGGTCAAGGTCTCCCCGAGGCCGAAGTCATAGTCAAAATCAATGTGCAGATAGCTATGATGATAGTCATCAAAAGAGATCTGAAAAGTGCAGGGATCATGAGGAAAGGCATTTACGAGGGAGTTATTCTGTGGTATGTCTGATCTGCCATTTTTAGTAATTCTTTTGTAATTGCAAGTTCGATATATACTATGTTCAAAGGCCTTGACAAGGCACATTTCCTTTTTTTTAGGCCCCCGCTGCAACTGTTGTTGTGAAGGGTCTTTCACAGAAGACAACTGAAGAAGATTTGTATCAGATACTTGTAACTGCCTATCTATTCCCTTTCTTTTGAAGATTTTACTTTGTCCCAGATTTTGATGACGTTAGTCGGTTTTCTCTTGCAATTAGGCCGAGTGGGGACCACTTCGTCATGTTCGTGTGATTAAAGAACGTAATTCTGGGCTTTCTCGTGGCTTTGCTTTTATTGATTTTCCTTCTGTGGTAAATACCATGTAGAACCCTAAAATGTGCAGGCTTTTGTTTTCTTCATCTTTTTCAACAATTGTTTTACAAGGGTGCTTTCTCATGAACAGGATGCAGCATGTGCAATGATGGATAGGATTAGTGATGATGGTCTTCTTGTGGATGGAAGGAAGCTTCTCTTTGAGTATAGGTACCGCTTAATTGTTTCTATCATGGCATGAAAATTTTGAATTGAAGTGCTCAAAGTTGATAATTTCAGAGATCGAGTTTTTCAAAGTCTAAGAAGCTTATATTTCACACGCTAAAATTATTACGATCATTTTTGAATTCACAAATGACTATTCTAATTAGTCTAATAATTTTTTTTTGAATTACTACTAATACTAGTTTGTGTATTGTAGTTTTAGCATCAAAGTAGTTTGTTTAGGAATCACTCTTTAAGGAAAAGAAAGCAGTTTTCATCCTATAGAATTGTAGAGTCCTACTGAAATGAGAAAAGATTCAGTCCTTCAATTGAAAGATTGGACAATTCTATATGCTCAGTTTGTAACAGCTTATAGTTTTAGAATGTGAATACTGTATTGAATATAAAACAAAATTGGTTGGATGTCCTACTGTTTGAGAAAAGGTTCAGTCCTTTATGTTAGAAATTGCTCAGCTCTATATATTGTCAGTTAATGACAGCTTGTTATTTCAGAATATGGTTACTGATTCTTAAAAGGCCTACAATATGAAGGAAAAATGTAATAAGGAAACGAATTAATGACAGAGGCAAAAGGTTGAACTTTAATGTTAGGTATAGTTTGTTACCAACGTGCTTGGAACTATAAAAGTAGCCCTGACCCCCAAAGGAGAAACATTTAACTTGCTATGGGGTTTGTGTAAGAAAAATGGAACTTTGATTCTTTCGAAGTCCACAATTATGATCTGGTGGCCTGCAACTTGTATATGACTTGTATATTCTTTTATTCTAATACATTGTTTGAACACAGTTTTTCTATAGATTTCACCTTTTTGGGTCCTTAAAAAATGTTTACCTAAAACTTTGTTAGATTATGATACAAGCACAACTAGTCAACTAACTAAATTTTGGAAATTCATCACATCTATAGATACTAGCTTAGTGACGTGACTGCCATAATTGTTACATACTGTAATGGTTGCTTTTATGTTTTGTTCAGTAGTAAGCCAACTGGAGGGTCAAGTGGACCTTTTGGTCAAGACAATGCTATAAGATCTGGTCATGTCAAACACAGAAACATGGCAGTTCCATCTGATTGGATGTGTACAATTTGTGGTTGTGTTAATTTTGCAAGACGGACATCCTGTTTTCAGGTTTGCCTTTCTTGATTGTGTTGATTCATGCATCCTCTTTACATGGTCTTGTGAGAAACTATTGGCATGGATTTTTATATTGTTGCATATGTTTGGTTGTCTGTTGACTTTATTAAATACTGTGGCTTTGTTATATGTTTCACCCGAAGTGAGATTGATATATTCTGTATTGTGCCTTTTGAAAATGACGTACCAGAAAGATATATGGTAATGTAAGCTAATATAAACTTTAAATTGGAAAAATCAAATATTAATTTATTACTACCCTTCAATCTTTCACTTGAAAAGAAGCATTTGTTTCATAGGAAATTATAATATATTGCACTGAGGAAGTCAAGGCACTCATGTTAGGATTCCTTGGGACCAAGGTGCAACATCAAGTAAAGATATTGTCTTGCAATTCCCAACTTCTATGCATTACAAACGACTTTCTCTTTGTTTCTTCTTCTCTTATAAATTAGCATATGCAGTGCATAATACTAGATCTAAGTTTAAAATTGTTGAACTGAATCTTAAGCATAATATGTTTATAAATGTCAAATGTCAACGTATCTAGTGCACAAGGTTCTCCGCTTTGTTGGGGTCTGGGGAGGGTTATAATGTATGCAACCTTCCCTTGTGTATTTTTACAAAGATTCTGTTTTCGTGACTAGAACCTGCAACCTTATGATCAAAAAGAAGCAACTTTACTAGTTGCTTTAAGGCTCACCCTTAAGCATAATATGTTTATTTGACTAAATGCAACTATTTATTATATTTTAAAAAACTGTTTTGTTTGACTTAGGAGTGTTTTTTGGTCAGTACCTAAAACAATCCACATGTTCTAGCCCCTAGTTCTTTTGGCTACCTCGATTTCCATCATCCCTATGAGAAAGTTTTCATTTTTAGATAAAAATCATTTAGTATTTGATTGTGTCAGAATTTGTGAAAGGATGTGAGTTATGTTAGAGATGGAACCCTTGCTGAAAATGCGATGGATTAGTAAGCATGTGGGTCTTGTCAATTGAAAAAAAAGACCATAAAGTATGTTACGATTCTATCTAGAACTTGGAATTTATTTTTAAATTGGACTTAGCATAAAAGACACAAAGTGTTTCTTATTGTTTGATTTCCTAACTTTCCAGGAACAGAAGTTGAAACAAAGTTAAGTATCTGTTTGATATCCTCATTTTTTATCTATAACCTTGATTTTTGTTTTTTTGGAAAACATTTTTGGTAGTAAAAATGAGCACTATATGTTGCACTATTAAGCTCTTTTATGGCGGAAGAATATTAGTTATGTTAAGTTAAGATGGTCCCATTGCTGATAATGACACAAGTTGGTAGCCATGCCACCTTAGCATAAAGCTCTGGAATTTCTTAATGTTTTCATACATTTCAAGTGCAGAAGTTAAAACAAAAGGCTAAGGTTCTGTTTGATATCAGCTTCTTTTTTTATCTATGATTTTGATTTTTTCTTGTTTTTGGAAAACATGTTTGGTAGTAAAAAATATGCTCTTTGGAGCTATTAATTTGTTTTATTTATAGTAAAAGAGTTTTTACTAATCAACAGTTGATTTTTTTTTTCATTTGATAATTGATCATTAAATGTGGAAAATTATGATGGTTTAGAATTTTTAATTAGTAAAATTTACAGGTTGGTTATTGTAAAATTGTTGTGGGAAAATGGTAAAGAATAATACATGAACTAGTTGGTGATGAGAACACCAAATTGTATTTCAAGACTTCTGAAAGTGCTTCTATAGGTTTTAAAAAGCTGTGGAAACTTAAACGAGGCAACTCAACCTGGAAGAAAAATTAACAGAAAACAAAAAATAGAACAGAACTAATATAATTTTGACTGTAGACTAAATGTAGGCTATATTTATTTAACATTTGTGTAAAAGCTGAACATGCCATTTTTCCATGTATGCTTGCATTTTGGAAAAGATTTGGATATATTAAATCAATACATTTACTTATCTGTTATTGCAGTGTAATGAGCCTCGAATGGATGATGCACCATCGGGTGATATAGCTTTGTCAAATCCGATGCCATTAGGAAAGAAAGGATTTGATTCAGGTTGGTTTAAGTTCTTACTTACACCTAACATGTCTATTGTGGCATATAATTTATCAAGTTCTTTGTAATCAGGCCCTACACATGTTCTGGTTGTTCGTGGATTGGATGAAAATGCTGACGAGGAGATTCTTCGCTATGAATTTTCCAAGCATGCTCCTATCAAGGTGAGAAATTTTACTTTCATTATTTGCGTTTACTGATTATTTACATCTTATAGATCTGTGGTGAAAACCTCTTGTCCATAACTTTTGCAGGATTTGCGTCTTGTTAGAGACAAGTTTACTCATGTTTCAAGGGGATTTGCATTTGTCCATTTTCACTCGGTATGCTAGTTTCTGGTCACTGAATTTCTTCAACATTTTAGCCTTTGTGTTTATTTCCATTTTGATTGGCAAAATTCCAAGTATTGTTCATTCTTAGTTTTCTAGAATAACAAAAAGATATGAAGTATTGAAACTTTTGAAAACCTTTTAATAGAATGAGTGGTTAATGTCGTAGAACCATTAGATGGGTTTAATATGAATTTCTGCCACTGATTTGCTGTATATTGCCTTGTTATTCTCCGAAGGCCCAATTTCATCAAGTTTTTTGTTGATTCTTTGTTTTAATCTTTGTACATTAGGCAATATTTGTTTTTGTTGGATTGCTGCCCATCGTGTACAAGCCCTGATATTTCACTCTACACTATTAGGCAACAACGTTAATATAAGAATTGCTGTCACATTTTTTGACAGCACACTGATCAAGTTACAGTTTGGATAAGAAAACTTCTTAATTCGTGCAGTACCTGTTACTATAACTTTCCAGGTATCAGCTCTTCTAAGGAAGAGTCAACTTATTATGAAGATGATATACTTAACAAGGCTATGGCCATTTCTTTCCAAATGTAATGTCTTCAAATGCAACTTACTGTTCCAGTCTCTAAATTCAAGGTTCTTGAACTTAACTTCTTTTCTCATTAAATTCAATGCAATCTAATAAATGAGGATTATTACCGCAAGATGACTGGTGTTTTTGTATAGATTACGAAGCTTGCAAAATTTTGAGCCTAAGCTCAAATTTGCATAGAAAAAGTAGCTTCACCATGGATGATGTTTTGAGGAGAAATGGCAAATGGAAATCATTACTTACCATTTCATAGACCTTGATAACAGCTGGGGTAGGTGTGAAGTGTTTATTTCTGGTGGTTTATTATAAATGTAGGGGAGTAATCATTCATTTAATGGTTCTAGGTACAAAATGTGGAATATATCGATTAAGATTCCATTGGCATTGATATGTCCACCATGAGGATGGCCGGTGTACCAATATGATTTTTTCCCAATATTGTGCTTGCTTTCCTTGTAGAGTGATAGGAATTTTGGAGACAGAACATGGTAGAATAGGATCTATCAGAGGGGTGGTTCCTCCTCAATGTAAACATATAAATCTTCTCTAGGAAACTTGAGGAGGTGCAGTGATTAAATGGTGTGGCAGCCAACTAATGCCAGTAGTTGGGTTTATAGAGTGACTGGTTGGATTTCTTTGGATGTGTATATGCTATAGTTTGTCTTCTTTTTACCCTCTGCAATTTAGCGCTTTTCCAACCTGAGTGGGTGATGCTGGATGGTATTTGTTATTTGATGAGATATTTTGCTTCTATCATCTTATTATTTGATTGTTGGTTATTTCTATTTTTAAAGTATAGTGGCTAGCATTCGCAAACTAATTTGAATGTCTAAATTTAGGTGATGCAAGGAATAACAACCCTAAAGAACCAACAAATAAAATTGAAATCTTACCAAGAAAGTTAAATCAAACAATTGAGACTTACCTTTTTGACTATGGAGAACCGAGAATTGAATTCAAAAGGATTATGAATGTATCCTAAGTTTTGGGTTGTTTCAATGAAGAATAAGGTTGAGAAGCGCTATCTCAATTGGAATAGACCAAGTAAAGACTCAAAATTCTATTATTAATGATGGAAGAGAAGACATATAACATTCACAATAAGGTTGTATGCATCCCAAAACAAATAAAACATTAAAATGATCTATGGAAATCAGTTCTAATGAAAAATAACACAAAACAGTTGTTTGGTCCACGTCCAGGTTTGATTGACCTGACAGAAGAGGAACTCACTGGCCAGTCTACTGGTTGTGGTTCAGTGATCTGGATGGTGAGCTATATCACTTGTAGCTCCCAATATCTGGCACTCCTGAACCAACTTCAACTGTGCATATAGTCCTATGTTTTGATGCCCCTAGTCAATCTTTGTTTTACTCAGTGGATGCTGCAGATTCTTGTATATTTGATGTACAATTCTGCAATATGTTTGGCCTCTTATAGGTTGAAGATGCTACTAAAGCTCTGGAAGTGACCAATGGAACAACACTTGAAAGGAATGGGCAGATCTTGAGAGTGGCCTATGCAAAGAGCATTCTTAGTCCGGGATCTGGAGCAACAGGATCTTCACAATCAAGCAGTCTAGCAGCTGCTGCTATTGAGGCTGCAGCATTTGCACAACAGGTGTTTCTAAATTTGTTTTGACTTTTGGAGGCATTTTCCTTTAGTTGGACAGTAATTTGCATGGTCTGAGATCTTATTGCTCTGGAAAACACTGGTATGTATAACATATATTTTCCACAATCTGCAAATATAACAAACTCTATTAGATGGTAGAAATTCTGGGTGTCCAATTTTTTATTAGTGTAAGATAACAGATGTTCATAGCACCGCTAATGTATTTTTTGGCTCATGTTATATTTTGATTGTGATAATCTAGATTGAAGTAATGGAAGAACATAGGTAGTATTACCTTTGTGAATGTAAAGTAAGATATATAGAGGGAATGAAATTGGTGGTGACAATAGAAAAATTTGAAGCATGTCAATTCCTTGTGAGGAGATGGCAAGATTTTTGCCAAGCGAGAAGAATCTGGAAGAAAATAATGTTGGATAACAGGTCATTAATTCTATCAATTGTCAATGGAAAGAACTCTGGCTTCTGGAGTGACCATAGAGGCTACGGAAGAACCATTGAACATCTTACCGGAGTGTTGAAGATCAAGCAAAGAAACAGCAATAGTTTGTTATGGGGAACAGCCTGAGAAACTCTTGGAATTTCCTTTCTAATTGAGAAAGATAAAAATTTCTAACAGAATGGATTGGTAGCAAAAAGTCCTGGATAGCATGCAAGAATCCTGTCGAAGCTATGGATGATGCTCATAGGTCTAATATTGGTGTCCAATTTGCCTTGATGTTTACTTTACAAATCTTAATCATCATAGGTCTAATATTGGTGTCCAATTTGCCTTGATGTTTACTTTACAAATCTTAATCATCTTATCTCTTGAAGACGCTCACCAGCTGACATGTTATTATATATTTGTTACTACTATTACTTATGTTAGTTGTTCTGCCTCTTGAGGTTTTGAAATTATATTAATCACGCACCTATCATATTCTTTTCAGTATGATGCTTATGGATGGGCACCAAAGGAGTATAACCCTGATGACAATCAATCTACTAATGGGCATGAGAAGACTGCTTCAGTTCATAATGATGGCTCTTCCAAGCAATCTGGGTTTGTTTGGGATGAGGCTTCTGGTTATTACTATGATGCTGCTTCAGGGTTTTACTACGATGGAAATACAGGTACCTGTCTAATTTTTGCTTATCTTATTTGCACTACTAGCTTGTGCAACATCGACGTTTTTGTTACGAAGGGCCTACCTTTATCTCAAGGGGAAGTCTTCACTGAATGCAAGGGAAGTCTTCACTGAATGCAAAAGTAATATAGGAACTGTCACTTGCTTTCTCTTTCCTTTCTAGGAATGTGATTGTCAAGTGCGAAATTCATAACAAAACCAAAGGAAGCACATAAAACCTTATAAAAACTCCAACAGTTTAAACTGGTTCGAATGGGGAATTGTCTAAAAAGAATCCTCGCCTTAATAATAACCTTATCATAACCACTGAGAATTTGTCTAAGTAAAAAATTGCAATCAAATTTGTGCTAATTAATTTACAAATGGAGATTCAATTACTAAAAATTGCAAAATGCAGATATTCATATTTTATTTTACAATTTAATGTTAATATAACGAATTCTTGCTTTGATTGATTTAGCCAATAAATTGAAAAGTAACCTGCTAATAAAACAGCTTTGACTCCTAGGAATGCAATCTTATGAATTCATATCTAGAGTTTCTTGCGAATTTATGAATGGACTTGCCTTTATCTCTGTCCTCGTGATACAAACTTGAGCTTGCAATGTGCATGGAAGTTTGTAACCAAGGATAGCTAGTGATGGAACAGCATGGTGGTAAAAACATGAGCTAAGAATCACTCTTAGCGAAAGCAAGTTTCACACTTAGACATATCATAATTTTTAGTAATTGACAACCTCCATAAAATTTAACCTATAACATGTGTGATAGGCCTCAGACAGACTATTACAATGGAAACGCATCCCTTGTTTAACTACTAATTGAAACTAAGCTCAAATTCTAATAGAAATTATTGATACTAACATAACTGTGATATTATGCAGATTGTGAATATCTGTTGGTTGACCACTTGATACATGTGGTTTATCCCGTGCGCTGTTCATTTCTAGAAGAGGAAAGTCATAAATATCTTTTTATCGAATGTAGAGACATGGAATATATTTGTAATATCTTAATCTTAGGGAATGTTGTATACAAACTCTTCAATCATTCATTAGACCTGTATATAAGTTCCTGTTATCACTAAATAAGATGATTTTAAGTTATTTACCAACAAACTTGCACTAACCTATTAGTGCTAACTGATGAATATAAGCAAAAGAAAGCTAAAGAAATAAATATTGCAAGTAAAGTAGACGTTTGTTGCTGAATCTCCATAGATAATATCGGAATAAATTACTTACAATCTGCCAAAAGTTGAACATATAACTAGTGTATATAGGCATTGACTACTCTTTAGTTGAAACTGAACTCTTATCTCTAAAGATAATAGAGATTAACTTTACTAATTAAATTGAACTAATCTATAGATGATAACGATAAGGAAAGGAAAAATTAACAAAATAAATATTGCATGGGAATTAGATGTCTATTGCCTAATCTAATCAGCACCCATTTTATCCCTAGTTGCTGCGGCTAGGAAGTCTCTTCAGGCCCTCAGGGAATATCTTTTCTTTGTAACAATGCTTAATCTGGATTTAGATAATGCTTATTAACAAAAGGCTGTAGGCTGTAGGCTATAGCCCAAGGTGCTTCACATATGGTCACTCTGATACTGTTTGAGCCATTTCTGTATTACAAACATTGCATAGTATGTGTATAATATGTCTATGAAGATGTAAAATTGTCTTGAGAGCTGATGGTTGTGTACATGAGGCTTTCTGAAGAGATAAGGGTTGACATTCACAAATGCTTTGAGGTGTACATGCATGTGGGCTGGATTTCATGATCTGCAATTTGTAAAAATGGTGGATGCCCCACTTTGAACATTTCTTGGTTTAGAACTTCTGAATGCTGTCATTATTGTTATTTGTAGTATTGGGCAAATTGGAAACTGCAATTGTTACATGTACAAAACATGATCTTGTCCTGAGTGTATTATAGTGCCTCTGATTCTAATTTTAATGTGGTGTTTTAATGTGTAGGCCTTTACTATGACAGCAACGGTGGCATATGGTATAAATTTGATAACCAGACTCAGCAGTACATCCCTTGCACAGATCAGAATGAAGATAAAGCATCTAGTAAACAACCTGAGCAATCCAAGCTATCAGATGGTTCTAATGACCGAAAGGTGGTAATATCTGCACCAGCTACTACTGTTACTTCAGTTGAAAAGGCTGCATCATTACCTGATGCAATTCAGGCTGCTGCAACAGCAGCATTAGCTGCGGAGAAGAAAGAGAAGGAGAAGGCAAAAGAGATCAAACTTGCCAACAAGAAGAAGATGAACAATGTGTTGACTATATGGAAACAGAGGAGTCATGAAGGGAAAGCAACTCGTGTGGCCCTTGATGACAATCAACTATCTGGTTCAGTTGATGATAGACCTTTTCCAGTTAGACATTTGGTGAAAAACAAGTCGAAATCTGATGCAGTGACAACAAATGATGGTGCTTTATCCAGTTTTGGAAATGGCATGACATCCTCTATTTCCCAGACTGTTGGTTTGAAGTCTCCCGTAAAGTCAATTCCTGTGAGCAACAGCTCTGGCAGAGCTCTAATGGGGGTTATAAGGGGTTCCAGCCAAGGTGTTGTGAAATCTGAGACTGCATATTTGACATCATCTGGTGGAGTTCCCACATCTGTTGCAAGTGTCATAGGTTCATCAAAACACGGAGATGTACCAAGTAGTTTGACTACCTTCAGGACAGATGCATCTGCACTGGGTTCTTACACCCCAACTGTGTCTAATGTGACTGGGAAAAGGAGGTTCTCTGAAGTGCCACAACCTTCAGCTTCTATTCACAAGGAACAAACTCAGAATACCTACAGGGATCGTGCTGCTGAAAGGAGGAGCTTGTATGGTTCATCATCATCTGCTGGAGATGATTTGCTTGATTGTGGATATGGAGATTCAAGTAAGTTCATTAGCTATCTGTGTAATACTAGCAGGTTTATCTTTCTTTTATAGGTTCCTATAATCTGGTTCGTTAGCAATGATGCATTTCAAGTTGGCATTTTGATTGTGCTGTGAATGCTCATCTGATCATGGATTGACAACATTTTCAGTTATCCAAGTTGATGGTTTTATATTAACTTTTGAGAAATCATCTGCGTTTAAAAATTGTGAACTATGAAGATCGGGATTCTGCATTCAAATCGATGCCTTTCCCTCCTGGCGTTGGTGGAGGTCGTGGTGTTGGAGATGCTAGCGCAAATGTTCAGAATTATGAGGTGATCCCAGCAGACAAGGTCATCGATGAGAGTAACTTGGGCAATCGAATGCTTCGTAGTATGGGCTGGCATGAAGGCTTGGTATCCTTTCCTTCTTATGCACTCATCCTAATCTCTTGAGTTACTATTGATTGCTCTTATTATCCTTTCTGTCCTTGAAATTAGTAGAGAAACCTTGATCGTTTTAGTGCCTCCATCATGTTCATGTGTTTAATTTGGTCAGTTTTCTGTCTGCAATGAATATCACATTCTAACTTGTTTCTTCTTGTTGTCATATTAATGAGGCTAAGTATTTCTATATTTATGAAAAGTGCTGCAGTAGTTTAATGGTTTGCCAGTGGGATGGTCCTCCAACAAGCAATGATCAGTCTAGATTCTAACATGTAAATTTTCGTATTGGCTTTTCTGTTTCTTTGTACTTGAAACAATATGCAGGGATTGGGGAAGGATGGAAGTGGAATGATAGAACCTGTCCAGGCACAAGGCACGGAAAGTAGAGCCGGACTTGGGAGTCAGCAGAAGAAGGTGAACCCTAGCCTTGAGGTGCAGTCTGTGGACAGTTACAAAACACTTCTTCACAAGAAGGCCCTTGCTAGGTTCCGGGAAATGTCTGAGAGTTCATAGACACGCAGTGGAGGTGGAGTAAATGTAGAAACCATTTGGAGATTTGGCTTGGAAGCTGAGGATTGAAGTTGCCTTCTTGCTTGAAGACATGCATTGAGGCAAGTAATGACAGCTTTATCTTGTGTTTAAATTCATTGCAAGAACTTTCTTAAAAAGTATATGGACTAGAGCTTTAATAATTTCGGGTCGAATTCTCTCCCTTGTCTTTCAGTTTTTTAGAAATTCATAAGCCACTCTAGTAGGGTACGGATTTTCAGAAAGCATAAAGGACTCTCACCAGGGGTTCGACCCTAGTGGAAGAAATATATTTTACACCATTTTCCACCTTGGGATCAATTTCTTTTTAATATAGCATATCAAGGACCTGAGTTTTGATGGTAAAAAGTAAGAATGTTCTTGTGACTCAAAAAGCAATTATGAGAGTTGGAAGTTTTGTTCGAACATCGTGTGCATAAGGGTATAAGATTTACGACCTTGCGTGGACTAATCATCTGTGATCAAACGTTTCGTGCTATGCACATTTGATCTATTTGACAATAGCAAGCCAAGGATGCTGAGATGATATGCCAACTTTTCTGGTTACATATCTTCCTGTAGTTTGATTCATATATATAGATTCACGTGTATTTATATTTATTCTTATTCTTATCATTAAAAGCCACATGAAATGTTTATTTAAGAAAAAGGCCATCTTTATATTTATCGCATACATCCTATGGTTCATCACAGATTGAACTTTGAAGCTTGAACAAATGCAAGTTTACTAATTCATTAACAGATCTAAACACTAAAATAAGTATTTCATTTTCAAAATTAAAAAAACAGCCCCAACTCTCTTGTAATTTAAAGTTTTGTTCGATGGTTTTACATTCCAACTTCATCAACTGTAGATTTAGGTTACTTTAAAGAACTAGCAAAAAGATATGGCCAAGTAAACTCCTATGCTCCAAGAAAATAAGTGTGTGGGTATCGTATCATTATGGTGATCTTTATAATTTCACAAGTATTACTTGTTGGTCAATCTCATTTAACATTAAGTTATTCCCAAAGTTAAAAATGTCATGAAGCACTATCAATTTTGTGTCGTTATAATTAACATATAATGTTACATACATCTAAAGATAAGCAATACATGTATTCCTACTTTTTATGGGCATATAATGTTTGAAGTACTTGCAAAATGATAATGAATTTTAATGCAATGAAATAAAAATTAAGATAAATAGTTTTACATTTATTAATCCTTGTGAATTTAAAAGCTTTTAGACTTTGATGACGATTTGTTGTCTTACGATTGGTCAAATCTTTGTGTATTCAAGTTTAAGCTTTTGCACTTGTATCAAGATTTGTATGTAACTCTCAATAAAAATAAGTTATAAAGATACAACCTCTAATATAGTTATGTACCAAACTATGTCCATTAACATTGAAGTTTTCATAATGAACATGACCCAAAGCATGATCATGTCCTAGGCTGAATTTATTGTCAAAACCCGAATTTATGTTTAGTATTTAAGGAGTTTTTTTTAAATTCATTTAGAGAGTTTCCTTTACATCTTGGTTTATTAAGAACTATGACTACTAGTTTTCCTTGTTCTTTTTCGAATTTCGAATTTTTCAAAAATTTCCTTTCTTACTACATTCAAATCCTTTATGAATTTTAATCTTAATTCTTTATAAGCAATGAGTTAGTTCTCTTTATATATCCCATTTAACTTTCTTGGTGTGATTCGATTTGATTTATAAGTTCTCTAGTTGGTGTTAATTCTTAACTCTGGGATATTCTTTTATTTTGTGTACTGTTTATTAATAATCTATTTTCTTTAAAATTAAGTTTTACTTGTTAATTCTTGTATGTTTTTTATACCTTCAATTGTGTCTAAAGTTTCAACCAAAAATTAAAAATTTATCATCGCCTTATGTAGGGTGTGTCCATCTTTACTTATTATGCTAGGAATCCTCTTTGGATAATCTTTCTTTCCTTTCATATTTGATTGTTTCAAACCCTCTTATTTGCATTTTTATCAAAAACTTGTGTACTTATCAAAATAAAAGAAAAGAAGAGAACAAGAGCATTAATATGCTTAGAATGTGTTGATAGTAAATTGGTTGTTTCGCTGTTGCTTGACTTGCAGCAAGAAGTAGGTAAATTGTGCTTCTGTGTAGCTTAGATAGCTTGCTAAGGAATGATTGGCAGGAAGGTTATTTTGAAAATGTTAATGTAATTGTTGACAGGAATTAGATTACAAGGAATATTGTAGGTTCAATTGGCTCTCTGTCTGGTTGTCAAGAGATTCATGTGTAGGAATCTCAAGATTTGTATATGACATTTTATTATCTGTATAAAGTATTTTGATTTACCAAAAAAAAAGAAGAGAAAAAAAGAAGAGAAAATAAAAGGAAAGTTGTGTGTGGATAATATACCATCAAGAAATTATCCTAACTACAGCTTGACATTCTTACTATTCTTTTCATGTTTTATTTGAATTTTTATTTCTTATTTAACCCATGTATTAAAAAAAATTGATTGTTAACTTGTTGAGTTTCTTAGACTCTACTAGGTTGAATTCTTCGTTTGATTTTGTTTAGTTCTTTAAAGTACTTATGTAGGAAGCAAAAAGAGTAGAAAAAAGAAAAATATATTTTAAAATTAGTATCCAAAAAAGCTAAATAAAGAGTGAAACATGAGTGCTTTGTCATCTTTTGAGAGTAAGCACGTAAGGACATGTTTGAAAAACTTTCTTTACTAACCTTCTTGTAACTTTTAAATACGTCTTTTAAACGTGTTTTAACGTCAAATGAGGAGGAGGGACAACCCATTCTTTATGTATTCCATGCAATAACAATTTAAGAGGATGAATATGATGTACGCATAAGGACATGTTAAACATAATAGATTGTTGAATTAAAGGCAAATGACAGCCCTTAGTGTCTAATAAAGGGAGGCATAACAGGCATAATCCAACAACTCCAATGAAGGTTGACGAGAAGAATGATGAATTGAATATTGATGATGTTAATCTAGCATTTAAGGGTAAATGGGACATGTTTAGGACTAAAAGAGGAGTTGTGCATGATAAGGAGAAAAGGTGGGAGTCTAAAGTTTGAGAAAAGGGTAAAAAAGAATCTTAGCAACATCAAGATGACCATACCTTCCCTTATGGGTAAGAATGACCTTGAAGCTTATTTGGAGGAGAAGAAAAAAGTAGAATTAATCTTTGATTGCCATAATTACTGCAAAGAGAATAAGGTAAAGTTTATAGTAGTATAGTTTACCAATTATGTCATCATTTGGTGCAATTGGTTGGTCAATAATAGAAGAAAATATTGATGCCAACATATAAAAACTTGGAACAAATTGAAAGCTCTTATGAGAAAGAGAATTGTGTCAAGCAATTATTATAAGGATTTGTACCAATAATTGTGAAGTTTTACCCAAGTATCAATAAGTGTATTAGATAATAATAATGAGATGAAGGCATTTGTGATCTGAGCCAATTCAAACGAGGACAAAGAAACTAAAGTGGGAAGGTTTTTGAATTGGTTAAATGGAAATATAGCTAATATAGCAAAGTTATGCACTATACTGAACTTGAAAGGATGATTGAATATAGTAATGGAAATGAAGAGTTACTAAAACACAAAGGAGTATCAAATACCCCATTGGTACTAAGAACTCTTGGAGGCTTAACTTAAAAAAAGGTATAGAATGTATATAATAAAGGAAAGGTAAGTTTAACTCTTAACCCTTTTAGAATAGAGAGATTAAGTGTTTTTATTATTTAAAAACATTACATATTGCTTAACAATTCTTGAATAAGAGCATTAAGACCAAGAGTGATGATGGAGATGTGGTGACTGATATTGATTCAATTCAAAATGAGGTTATACCATCGTTGGATGATTATAGTAATGAGGATATAGAGTTTAATGTTGAGAGTAATGTGCTTATTA
>JANIHZ010000007.1:970881-987115 GCA_027478365.1 Erythroxylum rufum | reverse complement strand
GATATAAACAAAGTTGATTTAGTTATTAGTTTGATTTTAAAACTTAAAATAACATCAATTAAAAAATTAAAGTTTCATTAGTTAAACTATGTGATTCTTTAAATATTAACATTTTTATACACTTGACAAATATTATAATAATTTAAGTGCAAATATTAACAAATTGAACTTTATGTACGAGTTTAATAAGTTCCTTAATTCTTGTTATTTTGTTAAGAGTTATAATATTCAATTTTAAACTGAATTAGTTTAAATTTGAGTTCTGTGAGACAAAATCCTACTCTACACCTAGAGTAGCGAGAAGGACGGGACGATGGTCTGGGCTCTGTCTCCCGCCGATCCTCTTTCAGGCATCCTCTCTTTGTTTAGTCTTTTGCCTGCTTCCTTTTATCTGTTATTTGTTATTGTGATATAGTAGGATTTCAAGTTCTTACTATGATATTGGGTATTGAAGTTCAACTAGAAGTAGCAAAAAGCTGTTCTTTTTATTGAGTGCTGGATGATTTCTTACGACAGGTGAAGAAAGATATTACATTTTCACAAAGGGATCATATAAAGTTGGACGAAAAGGTACTTGCAGCACTTTTCTAGCATGGTGGTGGCCTCTTCTCATCTATTCAACTCTCTTATGCATATCAATGATTTCCATCTTCAGGTTGTGATGTAATTATCAACAAGGACAAAGGAGTTTCCCGCGTCCATGCTGAAATTCTTGTCGATGAAATGATTTCTTTACTGGGTTCCACCATATCCACAAAGGTCCGCATTCGGGATTGCTCCAAGTATGGAACATTCATCAATAGAAATCTCGGGTCAAAGGATAAGGTCCATGAGTTCCCCAACAAAGAAATCACTTTAAAGAATGGGGACTTGGTTTCCTTTGGAGCTGGTAATGCAACTTATAGGTAAGTTCACGATCTTCTGTTTTTAGCTTTTTGATTTATGGCTGTTCAGTTTTCTTTTATTTTTTTAAATATTCTCCAGTGAATATAATGATATGGTTTCAACTCAGGGACAGCCGTGGTTGTGATTTGATTCCTATTAGTTAACTTAATCCTTTTGGTGTGAATTCGAACTTAAGCAAATGTGCTCCTATAGTTCCTGTGATATAACCATTTTGATTGGACCTTTTTTTTTGCCAGGTTTTCTTTTGTTCCACTTCTATTTTTCCTCTACTGTGCCGAGTCCTTTCAAGTGAATGACCCCTTACAAGAAAAAATTTCATCCATCGGTTAGTAAGCCACACCATTTTAGCTCAAGATTACCTAAAAGGTTTATGTTCATATTTGAAGTGTAACCATTTACATGTGGGCAATGTTTATTTTCTTCACTATGATTTGTTGTCTGCTTGCTTCTATCTTTATGCTCTAGAATGATATATGAGTGGATATGTGCATAAGAAGAAAGGAAATGTATTACTAAAAACTTATATTGAATTGAGCAAATTTCCACCTTTAGATTAGTTGAACCTTGTTTTCCTCTCATGACTACTTTCTGTTATTCCTCTTCAACTTGTTCCTCTACTTTCTTGAGTCCCAAGAAGGTTTCATCAATAGGTTACTGAGCAGCACCCTTTTTAAAGATTCTTCATAGGTTTCTGCTTCCTTTCATATTTCTTATTTGTGAAACATTTTTCAATTTCTTTTGTGTAACATTTACAGCTGTACTGATGTTAGCTATAGCTAAGGCACTTCTGTTCTTAGTCCAAGCTTTTAGCTATTGCTTAGAATCTCTTTAGCCTTATTGTTCACATATCATAATTGGTCACCTAAATCTTTCATGACAGGCGCTCAGATCACTTACCAATTCAGCGAAGACTGCACACATGTTCTTGTGGATGAACTCATGCCAGTGAAAGAAGATCTACTTGAAGCTATTGTTGCTAAGAAACCTGTTGTCCTCAAGACTTGGGTTGAGGTACTTAAACTATTATCCGTCTTTTCTAGTGTATAGCAAAACCAGAGCTGCTCATTAGTTCAATTGAAAAATTGGAACCAATGGTGACTTGGTCTGGAAAAGCACAAAAATTGTTCCAATTTCAATTTTAGCCAAAACATTTCTGAAATTTATTCTTTCACCATTGGAATTTGTATTGTTGACAACTACCCCTAGGCCCCAGATTTTAATATAACATTATCTTGGTTCACTTATTATATCACACAGTACATGCAATTAACTTCATCCTTAAATAAAGTTTTAGTAGTTGCCTATTTTTAAATTAATTTTCAGTTTTAGTTTTTTAAATTTCTATTTACATGTACAGATTTATTTACTTGTAGAATGTTGTCTATATGGAACCGATTCAACTTTTCAACATCAAATTGAAATTGTATTTCTTCTTTGTTTTGTAGTTGCAAAATTTAGGTTAATCCTGCTGAGAACTATTTTTTGAACTTTAATCTAAATGTTTCTGCAGTTGGTGCATTAATTTGTAAAAATCATGTGAAACTTGAATGGTGATTTGGGGTGTCATCATTAGTTCCTTTCCTATCATTTGTTTCCCTTCCTCCTTCACTAAATCTAAATTGAGGATCATTGTAAAGGGGAGTGTAGGAAAAAGCATTCTCAGAAATTTTAGGCCTTAGGTCACAATTTTATTGTACAGACATAATTTATGTCCACATTTTCAATACTTGTTTGAAGGACCTTCCACATCATATTCTAGATAACTTCCTCTTCTTCTCTTATTCTTCCATCTGGATGCTTGCTTGATATTTGTCAGTAATTGCTCGTGAGTCTCAAAATGAGATGCATTAGTGAAATTCAGCTAGGTCTAGTGCCTTATGCAATCTAGCCATGTCCACAAAATTAGGATACTGAACAGACTTAGTCATTGGAATCTTGAAGCTAGTCTTTTAAATGTACAACTTTTACTTCTTCTCAAGCGCTACAAGTCCTAGACATGTTGAAAAGGTTTAACTTGATTAATCTGTCAACAAAACTCGAACAAAGTCATGCCATTTGATCATTATAGGCAACATAGAGGCACACACTTTTACTTGATCAGAATTGGTTACAATGGTTCACTATGGTGTATTGCTTTGACCTGCTAGAAAATTGAAGTTCAAGACAAAAAGGAAGCAATTTTTCTTTTCATCTTATTCCAATGAGCAAACTTGTGAAATAGAAAAAACAATTTTCTTTTTCAATTCAATCATTGTAGAACTTGGTCTCCAATCAGATATAAAATAAAATAAAAATTAATGGAATAAACAAACTTCAACTCAAGCTCATGGTCTAGGTTAGGATCCATAATTTCACTAGTAATTTACTAAGGGGTTGATATTTGATGCCCCTCGTAATGGCCCAAGCCTGGATTGACACAATAATTCCTCTAGATGTGGAAGCTTTGGACCAAAAAAGCTAGATGGGATCACATCAATTACTTAGTACCTTGTAAAGCACTTCAAAAATTCATCCATTACATGAATCTCAAAGACCTTACCCATACAGAAGTATTCTTCAATGTATATTGACTGTGACGGTCAGTAATTAATCTTTGTACAATTTATTTGGTTGTTACATATGAAAAGATACATCAGCACTACTTATTATGCTTACTTATCTTGCCTGAGGCATCTGCTTCAGCTTGTACACTGTTACTAATTCTCACTTGCTGATGTTTAGTTCATGGCAGGAAAAGGAATAGTCCCAGAAATTCCGAACTGGACCTCGTAAGTATTATTTTGGTCTTACTTATAGGTGAGCTGCCAATTTGTACACTGTTCCATACATATTTCCAATGAAATGACGCTTTGTGTTCAATATTTGTTTTCCTCTGCAGTTATCTTCCAAAATTGACAGTGGATGGGGTATCTGTCAAAATTGTAGATGCAGGGACTCGTGCTGACTGTTTGAAAGGTTACACTTTTATACTGGAATCATCAAAAATGGTAATTTCTAGTCAAAAGTTTTAACTGTCTCTCTAACAATATCTGGCATGGAAAGTATTAGCGACTTTCTGTAGTTATATTATAACTAGTCCACAAGATCAACTTGGCACTCTCAAGTGCATGCAAATCCTTTATCTAGGGTGTGGTGGGAATGTTTGGGAAGGTTTTTAGTTGTTATTTACCTGCTATGTTTCTGGCTTGGGGTAAGATATGCCAGTTTGATGGTAATTTACTGAACCAAGAGAATTAGCTTTTTTAATTTGCTTAAAGGAAGATGCTATGATTTTGGTAATAAGGCTACTAATTCTGTTTGGAGATGTTGAATGATCAGAGCCATAACCTTAACAATGTACCTCCTAATGGTGGTTTTGTTAACAAGAGACTGATATTCATGCTGCTGAGATTAACCAGAAAATATGTCTAGTTGAAGCTTGCTACTTTTCTATGACCATCAAGTAACTGATCTCTATCTCTATAGACATACAGTTATGCCTTTTTTGTCCCCTTACAGTATAAGTCTCGGAACAGATTGCAGTCTTTATTGGAATCAGCTGGTTCAAATATTATGTTGATTGAAGAACTTTGTTCAAATAGTCAGGTGAGTACTTTATGAATTTTATTTGTTAATTTGTTTGAATAAAATTTCTTATCTCCATATGTTTAATTGATTTGTTCAAGGTAACTACATTTTTTTTGGAATCTGAATTGCAATGGATGAATCATGGTGTGTCCAAGTTGTTTTTTGCAACACAATCAGCTGAAATATTTGCAATATTGTCTAGTCCTTTGTAATCTTTTCCTGGTTATCTTTAGGAAGAGAAACCGTGGGCTAACCATTGATATAGCAATACCAGTTAAGCTTAGAGAGATTACAGAATGTGAAATTTAGCTATATTAACTGAGTTATTGGCTAGGTTCTTACCACTCATCCAACCAACTAGGCCTTTCCCTGATCCTCCCAATAATTGCTTATTGTTTTTGCCCTGTTATCTTCCAATTATGTTAATTGGCTTGCTTGGCCTGCTCGTCCCAATGATTGCTCATCTACTTTCTCCTATTATCTCCCAATCATGCTAATTGGCTGGTTGACTTCACAATCATGCTAACAAGTGTTTGTGCTGTATGCATCTACTAAACAAGATTATTCCATGGAACACGAATGAGGGTTGGATTTCCAGTCCCTCTAGGGGATCCTATGGGTTGGTTTTGTGGACTGTTGTCAACATAGTTTGAGATCATTCATGTCTACATGTCTTTTTAAGTTACAGGTCTGCCATTTTCCTTTTTTTCTTTTGGCGAGGTTAGCAGTTGGGAGCTCCTTTTTTAGCTTTTACATATCAGTTTTGATAGTTTCATCTTTGCTGATTGATTTGAATTTCTTGCTAGTTATTGCATGGGTTACAAGGAGATATAGTGGAAAGGGGTTCTTAGATCAAAACTTCAAGAATGCTGAAAACTACGGAGCTTCTTTAGGCTCTAAAAAGAGTTGCTTGGGACATTGTAGAAATGAACATACACATAGCTTCCCTTAGAAGGGTCTTAAATTTCCTAGAAAAGTTACCTTCTTTCAGTAGGAAAGCTTCGTTGCATTTTAACAATTGAGAAATGCACATTTACTGTTGAAAAAATGTTTTCTGCTCAAAGGTGACTGAGACATCTGAACTCTATTGCTTCCTCTACAGTCGTTTTACTTGGTTTGGATCACGGCTGAATTTTGACAATTGAAAGCTTTAAGAAAGAAAATTCATTTTTGAGTAAAAGTTTCTGAATAAGAGTTTCTTTGTCAAAGTCTGACTTGGAAAACTAGACTCTACTGCTTCTCTGCACTGATTTCACATATATGATGTTTAACATTTATATTATTGGTTAACAAAACATGTGTTTTGGAATGTGTTCTTGAGAAATTAATGGAGAGTTACTAAGATGTGAATATAGCTAAAAAGTCCATGGGAGTTTATATCTCTGGTTATTATTTGGATTCCAAGAAAATGCAAGCCTTGATGTTAAAGAACTTCCATATTCAGGTGTTGACAATTTGTTTTCTGTCCCTTAGTTGAAAACATAGATAGATGGGGTGTTAAATTATGAAAATTTTCTACTTTTATCGAACTTAAAGGCATCTCACTGCTTTGTGTTTGCCACTGTACATTGGTGGGAAAACTTAAAGGCTTTTAAAGTGATCCTATGTAGCTTTGCTGATAAGGCATTCAGAAAACTTGGAAAGATAAAAGAAAACAAGAAATTAGGCTGTGGATTGATTTTTTAATCTGCATATTTGATGACAACTTCTTGTTTGTAAGTAACGTCACCAATTGTAGGTTGGGCAGCAGCAAAAATGTAGAAAAGAATGATTCAATCTTACTTGACTGATTCTCATTTTGCTTCTTTATTATTATTTGCTTTATTTGGTACTTGAAAAGGTTACACAATCTAATTTTCTTTCATTTATTTTCTTTGTGAATGTAACCTTCATTTTTGTGTACCATAGATTTTGATATCCTTTTAATTATTTCATCTAGGGGTTGGATTATGGAGGAAACAGCCAGATGGTGTGTGTTATACCTAGTGGATCAGTGAATAAGCTTAATCACTTCAGCAAATGGAGTTCATTATCTAGAGTTAATGAGGCAGATTTATTATGTGCTGTATTATCTGGATGTCTGGATTCATCTATATTGACATTTCCATGTGGTAAGTATTTATTCTTTTCATGGTTGCTCTTTCAATCGATAGTGTTTTCAAAAACTGTACCAGACAGTTCTATTAGCAGGATACATATCTTGCTACTTTGGTTTCCTCTACCCTAGTCACCTTTGGCTTTTAATGTCTTGAATACTAAGGGGTCTTAACATCCCTTTTTGTGTTTTTAATCTTTTCCTTAAAAAGAAAAACCGATCGTGTTCTTAGTGCAACAATGGCCTTAGGATAGTTACCCATGGTTTTAATTCTCTCCCAAAGTTGATTGAAATGTTTCTTCAACAACATTGGATTTATCATTCTTCGTTTAATTTGTAAATGAAATGGTAACTCCACGGAATATGATCATATTAAATGTTTCTTGATCATATCAAGATGATTTAGCCTCTTATTTGTTATCTTCCAGTGGCTGTTTCATCATCATGCTCCACAGATGAGACAGTGGTAGCAGATTCTGATGCAGAGCTAGAAACAGCAACATCAACTCGTGCCCATGCTGATATTGGCATAAAAGCTCCCAGATGCACAAACAATGTAGGGGCATCCATGGACCTTTCTGTTAAATCAGAGGATAGGTGTCCTGTGAGAAATGTGGACAATGATGGTGGCATGAGAGCAAAATTTGAGAAGAATAACGAGTCTGAAAGTGGAAACTGTGATGTCATTTACAGCCAAGATCTAATCACCAAGGATTTGAGTTTACCTTTTCCAATTTGTTCTACTTCAAATATTGGAGTCATGAATTTTAAACGCTTCAGAAAGGTATTGGTATTTTTCTTCCCTGTTGCTGCTACCTTAAGCGTTTTCCTTCATAATGATCCATTTGGCTCTTTGTTTTGGACTATATGTAGTTATTTGCAGCAGGAGTTAAAAACTTTCTGTCATTCCTCCCTCTTAATTTATGTCTATCAACTCCTGTTCTGTCATTGTTTTTTGGTTGAGGTGATATAAATTTTAACAAATGGTAGCCATGTTGGGTTTGAATAACCTTACAGTAGTTGGACGATGCCATTAGTTGCAGGTTAATTTATTGCCCTTTATGCAGTTAAAATCACATTGAGAGTCGGATTTAGATTTTTCCTTTTGAAGTCTGAAAAGAAAAAATATGTTGCAGCTATTTCCTTTCTTTTTGCTTTATTTTAACAATTGTCTGTGGAATTACCTTTTCTTTATCTGCCTTTTTGCTTTTACAAATACTGTTTCTGATTTGTGCCAAGCTCATGTGTTGTCCTTTCACAGAGAAATACTCAGTCAGGGAATAGCTTCAACAATTTGGTTCCATTCTCCAAATATCCGTACAAGTCAGATCCTTTCTCCTTAACACAGAATGTTGTTTCATTGCTTTCTGAACGTCTTGTTTGCTATAAATTTGTGTTTTTTTTTGGGTTAGAGACTCTGATTGCGAGACTGACAAGGTGCTTGAGTCTGTGAAAGAAGAGAAGAAGCGAAAGCAAATGGAAGCAATTGCAGAGGACTTATTTAACAACGAGAAGGTAATAAACTTCCCTAATTTGGCAGAACTTCACTGGGTTGCAATGTAGTTATTACATAAAGTGGGAAAATTTTCCAGACAAACTCACTGCGTCTCGAATTTTGCAGGGAAGAAAGCGGGGGGTGGCTGGTTCCCTTCGAGGGCTCCTTATTCGTGGTTGATTTAGCTTGTACAGATGTGTTGTGATTTTGATTCTGTACTGTACACCGGAGTTGCCATAACCATGGTGAGGGGAAAAATGTTGCATTGTGTCTCTTGTGGAGTAGCAGTTGTTGATAAAGTGGCCAGTTTGGTTATTGAGTTAGGCTCTTTGGTGGGAGTTATAGTTATAGTTTGCCAGATTGACATGTTATTAAAATTCACATCCCACTGGTGGATAAATGGGTTATAAATCTTCTAAATTAGAATCAAATCTAAAATAGGAATTCATAAAATGAATTAATGTATTCATAAGGGTTTAGAATTGAAAAAAAAATTCAATTAATCCACGTAAGGATAGGGGTTGTATTTTTTGAAAAAGAATATAGCCGTAACTTTGAAATTTCTATTGGTCTAAAAAATTAGGGTTAATCATTGAATCAAGATAAATATAGACACAAAAGTTTTAAGATATTCTCAACAAAGGTTCTTAATTATTAATTGATTGTTTCTTTCTCATTATTTACTTTGGTTTTGTTATTTTGTATTAGTATTTTTAGTTTAGGTAATCTTATCTATTTTAAATAAGTTATTTATTTTTTAGATTAAATAATATAAAATTTGTTAGTAACAGTACTTAGTCCTTATAACATCTGATATAATCAGATATATCTGCCGCGTAGCTCAGTTGATTCCAGAGGGGCAGATTTGCTCCAAGGTACAAGGTTCGAATCCTACGGTTTGCAGTGTGGGAGCAACATTCTTGAGCCCCTTGTAGGCTTTTAGGGTGGGCTCCTTGTAAGCTTGTGAGTTGCTCACTTCCCCCTTAGCGGGCTGCTGAGTACCTGATTTACATCCTCTCAGTTGTTTCGTCGGGCCGGAATGTGGGGGCCCCTTTGGATTGGAGATTCAACCTTTTGCTCCAAGATATCCCTTGTAGGCTTTAAGGGTGGGTTCTTTGTAAGCTTGTGGGTTGCTCACCTCCCCTTTAACGGGCCGCTGAATACTTGATTTATATCCTCCCAATTGTTTCGTCGGGCTGGAGTGTGAGGGGGCCTTTAGGTCCGGGATCAACCTTTTACTCCAAGACATGAATACATATCTGATTACTTTTTTTAATCGTATAATGAAAATTGTGTATTATAATTTATAATAGATATATTTAATAATTGTCTGATAGAGAGAGAGAGAGAGAGAGAGAGAGAGGGAGGGAGACAGGGGACAAGACACTTTTAAGTTGACGTGGGCTTCAGTTCACCACCGGTTATTCTGACATCTGATTGAAGATGTCTGTCTACGCGAGCCTGAAGAACTAACATAACATAAACTTTAGTAAGGTGATGAGGGGAATGATGTCTTCTCCTTGTTTATCCTGCTCTGCACCAACTTCCCAACTTCTTAATTCTATGAAGACCACTTCTTTTTCTTCTTCTTTGCGAAATGGTTTACATGTTGTTCATAATTCATGTCAGGAAGCGACCCGTGACGGGAATGCTTTCAACTTCTATGCATCGCTCTCTTCTTCTACTTCTTCTTATCATCGTAAAGGAAGAAGGGGCGACTTCCTTATTGCCAATTGCACCACTAGCAGTAGAAACACGGAAGAATCATCAACCGCCGCCATTGATCAACAGGATCTTATCGATTGCGTCGGGACGGGCTTGGATGTCGAGTGTGTTGTCTCTTCTGAAACAGAAGGTTCAGCGGCGTTTAGTAATGGCAGTCTTAAACAAAAAGAAGAACAAAAGGATGCTAAAGATGCAGTGGAATTGGATGTAATGAAACGGGCACTGGAGGCAGGAGTGTTGGTGAGTCCATTCTTCTTTTGGGGAACTGCAATGGTGGCTATGAAGGAGGTGTTGCCAATGGTAGGCCCTTTCTTTGTGGCCTCTTTTCGTTTAATTCCTGCTGGTTTCCTTTTGGTTGCATTTGCTATCTCCAATGGCAGGCCTATGCCCTCTGGTTTCACTGCTTGGCTTTCCATCTTTCTCTTTGCCCTTGTTGACGCTACCTTCTTTCAGGTGCGCCACAAGCTTCCATTATCTGTTCTTGTTGTTCTCTACAGATAAACATATATATATGTTGATTTCCATCTGAAATTGTGTTTAAAGTATGCTTTTTTTTTTTTTTGTGTGAAAATCACAGGGGTTTCTTGCGGAAGGCTTGCAGAGGACAACAGCAGGTTTGGGCAGTGTATGTTTGCTTCTTTACACACGTTAACCGGAATTCAACTTCAACTTCATCTTAGTTTCTTTTTACGTGGGAATAAGGGTACTTGGACCAATATATCAATCAACACAACTGTTGAATTTTGGAAACTAATTGGTCCAATAACGAGTACCATAGTCAGTCAGGAAAGAAGCGTTGAATTAAAAGTCTAAAGAGAAGAAACTCAATTTTATCTTGGAGGTGAATATCTTGCTATCAATTCAATTCCGCCCCAAAAAGTAGAGCTGGGTACTTTATCGGAGAGAAAGAGATACAAGAATGGTTCATTTGATTATAGAAATTTATTTTGGTGAGTCTTTTCAAACTGATGAGAATCCATGTTTTCTGTTTACTGCAGGTTATAATTGACTCGCAACCCTTGACAGTTGCAATACTTGCAGCATTATTATTTGGTGAGTCCATCGGGTTTGTTGGAGTTGCAGGACTTGTTCTTGGTGTGATAGGACTTGTACTTCTTGAGGTAACCACTCAAAATAATCTCTTCAGCCTTCATATTTCAGTGATCGATATTTGGATGCTATGATTTCGTTTCAACGTCTTAAAACACCTCACTAGTTTTGGTTCAATAATAAAAAAATGTGGTAGATCTGATTTTTGTCACACTTGTGAAGTAGACTTTGTCAATATAATACAAAAGGAAAATGTTTGTTTAATCAGATGATAAAACTACAGATCCCCTTTAATATTGTCCTTCTTGGAGCATTATTGGTAGCTTTATCAATCAGGAATTCTATTAGACTCAGATGCTTACAAGTATTTGCTGCTTCTGTTCTGTTCTTGAGGTAGTATAATCAATTTACAGCTTAGTGGCTACCATGCAAGTGAAAATATATTATTGGTTAACAATTATTTGCGTCTGATTGCAACTAGGGATATACTTGCCTTTCTAGGTACCAACATTGACTTTTGATGACAAAAATTTTTCTCTATGGGGAAGCGGAGAATGGTGGATGCTTCTTGCAGCTCAGAGCATGGCAGTTGGTACGGTCATGGTTCGCTGGGTTACAAAGTACTCTGATCCTGTAATGGCAACTGGATGGGTAGGCTATCCTTATCCATGACATCCATTCAAGATTTATCTCTTATGAGCAGACCTATTCTATCGTGGTAGTAAAGAGACAGCTGATGAATTGGTAATTGAAACTTGGTTGGTACAGTGATTGTCTCTTCAATTCCTCTCAGAACTCATAACCTATTATCATTACTAAAAATTACTCTTCTCTCTCTCGCTCTGTAATCTAAGTGGTAGTGGCTTTACTCTTTGGAGGCTTTAAATGGATTGCGAATCACAAATTATTGTACTCAACTTCCATACATGTTCCTGTGTCCAACACTACTGCAGATTTTGGTCTTTGAATTTTGTTTTACTTTTAATTAACTTATTCTGTATTCTGATGAATTTAAGCCAAGCAAAGGAATGGCATAACGTCTCTCTTGCAATTCTCGTTGCAGCACATGGTTGTCGGAGGTCTTCCTCTTTTGCTTATCTCCTTTCTCAATCATGATCCTGCTTTTGAGGGAAGTCTTAAGGAGCTTACAACAACTGATATATTGGCCCTCCTATATACATCAATTTTTGGTAGTGCCATCAGTTATGGGGTTTACTTTTACAATGCAACAAAAGGTTGAGCCTCCTGAAATTCAATTTTGAATTTTTCCCTTTTTTGCTTGTCTTCCTTTCTTAATCTATCGACTTTTTCATACTCCCTGTTCTGCTGTACACGATACTTCGAGTTTAACTTTAGATTTATTTTTCAAACTAATTTGGATAGTTAATTTTTCAGGAAGCTTAACGATGCTTAGTTCCCTTACCTTTCTAACCCCCATGTTTGCTTCAATCTTTGGGTAAGATGCTTCAAACACAAACCGTCTGGTCTGTTATGCCAGCTACAGCTTGTAAATAGTGCATTGCTAATATTCATATTTCTAATTACAGGTTTTTATATCTTAGTGAGACCTTCTCACCCGTGCAACTGGTTGGGGCTTCTGTTACTGTGGCTGCAATATACATGGTTAATTACCGCAACAGTATTGAGTGAAACAGTGATCAGTTTTGGTCCATAAATAAGCTAAGCAGACATCATAGAGTTCATCTTTTGATTCTGGTGTCATGCTTCTGTACTGAGAGCAGTAATAGTATACGTCTAATGAATTCAAGAATCAAGTTGACAAGAGAAGTATAAGCATGAAACTTTAGCCATGGATTGCTAATATGGTTAGGAATCACCGAAATCCTATATTGCTATCTTCAGAAGTTATCATGTATCTATAATCTATGAATGTGACTTGAAATGGTTGAGTGATGTCAGGGTGAAGTTGATCAAGCATTCAGTCATTTCCTCAAGTAGCTTCTATGTTAGGACTTCTTATGCTTGGAACCAGTGTATCTTGGATTTGTATCAATTATTGCCTACATGTTGGGTTCTCAGTTTCGGTGGATCCGTTGTTCCATCTGTAAGAGTGAAAGCAACCTCCATGAAGGGCTAAAGGATTTAGTTCTGCAAACATTTGGACACATAGTTGGACTTCTGTGATGGCTAAGGTTTAAAACTGAATGAGCTACTGCTTCATGAATTTTTCAAAATAGCCTGCTCTAATTGTCTTGTAAGTTGCTTAGATTGGCTTTGTAATGCAGGAAAGTTTTGGAATAATTGTAATGGCGTCGTGATAATTTGTTAAGACCTGTTCCTGTTGCTTGCTCTTTCTTATGTCCTTTAGTAGAAACTTAAAGCTTGAAAAGCGCTTCATTCCAGAACTTTGAAATGAGAAGAGCTTGAATTTTTCTGTTTTAACAGTGGAAGAATGGATGGTGGCTCCATTATAATCAAACAATGTTTGTGAAATTAACAAAGAACATTACTTGATTCACATATTTCTAAACAACTTCAGTTGCAAGTCCGTCAGAGAACTGAAAAAGAAAAACACGAAAAAGGTCTTTTTTTCCTGTAAGGATGAAATTGAGCTATCATTTTATTTAATGACTAATGATTGGAATTTGGAAGAAAGATTAGGAAACAAAAAATTAACATGGAAAAGAAGATGAGAAAAATGAATTTCTTTCAATCAACCGAAATCCAGAACAATTAGTTGTAAGTTTGCAACTTCCAACAATCCAAGATGTACACAACTGAAAACTTGAGCTGAGTAGAAACAACAATCACATCTCTGTAAGTCGGCTAGAGGACGACTTAGGTTGAGGCACTTGCTGCAACAACAACAGGAGACGCTTGGACATTTCTTGCAGTGCCAACTCTTCCACGTCCAATTCCTGTCCTTTGCCCACTGAATCCTCTCCTGGCTTCCTCCATATTGCGGCCCGGTTCAGGTGTTGTATGCCTTTGGAATCCCAGTGGACTCTTCTCATCATCCTCTTTGTGATTAGATCTTGAAGTCCAACGATCTGTTGAATCTGCAGAATTGGGTTCCCACGAGGAGGCAGAAACACCCCATTGCTGTTGGCTGCAGCCCACAAAGCTATTGCTGCCAGAGGATTCTTGGCCATCCATATCTTCGCCACCACATAAGGTGGTGCCACCCCTCCTCACTGTCACATATTTGTGAAAGCTAGGCTCCATTATATCATCACTTGAAAGTATTTCGGATTCTACAAATGGTTCTTTGACCTCTGACACTTTCTTTCCAACAAGATTTGCAACTGCTGCAACATGGCTTCTTTTGTCATCAGAAGTTTTGGGGTCTGAAAGATTTGAGCTTGTGCTGGAGTTAAGGTCTGCAACTGCTTCGAGGATAGAGCAAGCCTTGGAAACGCATGGTGGAAGTGAGAAAGAAGGGGTGTTTGTGTTGTTCTTTTGGTGGAAATTGTGGATATCTTGAAGCAAAAGTGCAGTGTAGGAAGATGGTGGTGGGTTCAATAAAGCTTCAGGATTGAAGTCCAGGTCCCGAGATTGCCTAGCAGACCTGCTTCTTGATGAGCTGTGAGGATTCAAGCTTTCGGGTACGACAGTGGTGGTCAAAACGGCATTAAATTCTTCCGTGGGCTGTTCCTTGGCAACCTTGGTGGAATTAGTAATGGCTCTGTTGGCCGTCTCATAACTTGCTTTCTGCATCCGAATTCAAAAGACATAAAATTTGACATCTCCTGAGTTTGCAATAATAATGGAAGCATGAAATATATACCTGAGTCTGAACATCCTTGGCTTTGGTTAGTGAGTTGTTGGTCCCTGTAGGCTTGTTGGCAGTGGGTGGTGGGAGAACGTTGGTGTCAATATCAGTCAATGGGTTTCTCCTGTAGGGAGAATGTTCAGCTTTCCTAGATGAGCTCCTGCTAAGCGAAGGCTGCTGATTGTTGCTGCTGCCATTAGCAATCGGTCTAGCAGGAGATTGAGAACGTGGGGACGCGGAACTTCTATGGCCCGCGGCCTCAACACCTCTTTTCACAGATATACGTTTGATAGTGTTTGAGCTTGAACCAGCCACTGCTGCTTGTGATTCATTGCTCTTATCCATCGCCAGGGACGAGACAGTTGGAGGAACAGATACCATCTTGGCTGGTCTTTTCACACTGCCTGAAGCAACGTTATGACTATCACTAGCGTTATTACTAGTCATAATTGGAGTAGCGGTTGTGGTTGCTCCTTCGGACCTCCGACCGGGTGATCTACTCACACGTCTTCCATTACCTCTCTCTCTGCTTCCTGATCGCTGATTCTGCTCTCTTTCCCTACTGGGTGTCCGCGTCCGCCTCCTTCCCTGAGGAGATTGTCGTTGACGGTTACGCTGGCGGTGCTGCCTCTTCTCATCCGTAACATCATCGTCATCACCAGCAGCTGCAAGGTCGCTGCCTTCTTGGTCGAAATCGAAACTCCTTTTGGAACCACTGTACTTCCTACCAGAAGAAGAAATAGTCTTTCCGGCACCAGAGGAATTGCTGCGGCTGAGCCTTCCACACTGGATGAGAATGGCGTCCACCTCGTCCTCCACCTCGTCCTCCGTTGTCCTCACTTTCCCCATGTCATCAATTTTATCATGACCCCCACTCTCTTCCACTTCCGCACTTCTTTCTCTGTCATGGCTCTTCCTGTGTTTGATTACAAACACCTCCTTCTTCTTCACCACCCTCTCATCTCCTCCTTCCACTTTTCCGGGTGCTTCAACTCCTCTAGGATCTGCTTCCTCAAGCACCATCTTCTTCTTCGTCTGCTCCTTATCCTCCACCTTATCGACCGTGTCATTTTTACAAGACTTGACTGGATGTACTACTACGACGTGGTTTGGTTGTGGTTGTGGTGGTGGTGGTGGTGGTGGTGGTAGTAGTGGTGTGGATTGTTTCAAAGGAGAAGAAGTAGTTTTCTTGCTTAGACAAGTACCCATTGACTTGGAAGAAGGATGGATCAGGATCTATTCTATTAGAGAAGTGTGATTGGATTCATAAGAGATGGGTTTGAAAAACAGAAAAAGATTGGAAATGAGTTCAAAAATAGAGGCGAGGCAGAAGAACAGAAAGAAGAGCTCGTTTACCGAGAAAAGAACAAAAGCTTTTTTAAAAGACATTTCAAAATTTAGAGTAAGACGCGGGCTGACCTCACTCACTCACTCGCTTCAAAAAAAAAAGAGCCGTTTGCTTGAGAAAGGATAACCGACCGTTACTGTTTAATATTTATTTATTTGTTTGTTGCTCAGTTCTGAGTCTGAGTCCCCATCATATCTTTATATTGACAGACAAAGACATTCGTCTTTATGCATTAATCTTTACTGAGTTAGATTAGATGCGTCCTTCTTCGTTTTCAAATGTCTTTCCCACGGCTCTCTCTACCGTCAAAAATAG
>JANIHZ010000007.1:893089-906313 GCA_027478365.1 Erythroxylum rufum | reverse complement strand
CTTCTTATAAATTTTGGTTAAAAATAACAATGAAACAAACTTAATATAAATTTCAAAAGTAAACTAATTAAATAATAACTTCACTCAATTTTTAAATTTGACTTGAAATAATTAAATTTAATATAAATTAATAATTTAAAATAATTATAATATTTTATTAACTCGAACTACATTTAATTAGCCTAATTCGAATATAAGAGATGTGTTGAATCGTCATGTAAACAATATTTGATGTTTATATTACGTATTTTTTGTTGTTATTTTTTAACCAGAGTGTAGATACCTTAGACTCTCTCGTAATTCTGGCCAGTCCAGGCCTATTTTTTCTCCAAGCGCCTCCCTTCCGTTCTAGGTCTTCTGTACCGTGACTAACATGCCGTTTTCTCACCTACACATTGTGTTCATTAGGGTGGTTTGTACCAAAAAACAAAGTTTCTTAAATTATAAAAGAAATCTATATCTTTTACTCTTAAATTATGCTTTTTTATTTCCCAAATTTGACTTCATAAAATTAGTTAAATCAAATTTATGACCTAAATTAAGATGGTTTGCTTCCTTAAATTACATAAAATCTATTGAAATTTTATTCCAATTATGCTATTTTAGTCTTGTTTCATTAAATCTCATATATACATTTATGTTTGGATGAGATTTAATAGAATTTGTTGAAGTATAAAATCTAAAGAGGTTCGATAATACCCAAATTTATTCCAACTTAATGGAGAGATTTTGTGAGTTCACGTGTATATTCACGAGAGGAAAACCGACAAAATGCAAAGCTAAGTGGGGTTTCCTTTTGTTTATGAGTTTGAATCAACTTGGCTTTTCTGTAACTTTTTGATAGATAAGGTCTTGAAAGTTCCAAATGTCCTTTTCTCTCTTTAAGTGCACTTCACATGATGAAAGTCACAACCCCCCATTCTCTCGTATGTGGTCGGAAGTTGGCTGTTGAACTGAACACACTTTTGAATCATTTTTAACACTTGCACGCCTGACGCCACTCATCTTCCCATTCTTACATGTCTTGCCATTGCACTTTTCCTAAAATCATGACGAGGTCATATCAAGTCTTAGGAAATCCCTTTCAATTTAAGCAGTAACCTATTACCCTTGGTCAAAATCTTCTTGTTTCTTTTCCCAATGGGCTTTGTTTGATGGTCACATTGCAAAACTGATCGAGCCCAATAATCAGATAAGTCCCAATTGCCCCTTCTTAGATTAGCCTTCTCAGGTTGAAACTTATCCTTTTTTGTCAATACCCTTCTCGCCAGGGTTGAACTCTGTAGAAACGAAAGGCCTTTCCAAAGATTCTTTCAAGTAGAAATAAAGAATGGAGTAAAGATAAAGATTATTAAAATTCCTCCAGGGATAGTCTAAAAACGCTTTGTTTTGAATGCATTGAATAGAAAAAAACTGGCATACATACTACATGTACTCTTTTTTCCCACTTACGTCTTACATGGGAAAGAATACATACAACTTCTTATTAGCATTTTCTCTCTATATAAATACATAAACAACAACTTCGTTCGTCATGCCTTTGTGTGCACGGTTTGGTATTGTTGTGTCAATTTATTTATTTGTCAACGTCATCTTGAAAAGTAACGCCAGTAGTTTTTTTCCCAATTTTTAGGATTTTCTCTTCTGCTTTATGCATTCTTTTCTTTTCTAATTTCTGTTGGTGGGGTTATGGAGGACCACTTTTCATAGCCGACGACAATGAGTATCTTAAGCTAGAATTGCAGGAGGTTAGATAACCCTGACGTGATACGAGCACTCAGTGATCTCCTTTTTACCTATAGACCTACGATTGTTTTTCTTATGGAGACGCAAGTGCAGCGAAATAAAATGGAGGAGGTTTGTCGTTTGGTTCGCTATGATAATTGTTTTACAGTGAATTGTTTTGGTAGGAGTGGGGTTTATGTTTATTATGGAAGAATGAAGTTGATGTGTCTGTTAGGGATTTCTCGAGTAATTTTATTGATGCTACTGTGATTTTCCAGAATTATAGTTGGCGACTAACTGGTTATTACGGCTTTCCTGAGAGTTTTAAACGTCATGCTTCATGGGAGTTGCTTCGTGATTTGTCGAGCAGAGACTCAAGGCCTTGGTTGTGCTTAGGAGATTTTAACGACTTATTGACGGCAGAAGATAAGTTGGGTGGTGCTGCTGTTCAGAGACATTTCATCAACGGGTTTGCCGATGCTATTTCAGATTGTGAGTTGAGCGATGTTCCTTGGGAAGGGTATCGATATACGTGGGAAAAGAAGAGGGATAATGTGGTGGTTTGTCGCGAAAAATTGGATAGAGCAATGGCATCTTTAAGCTGGTCATCCCTTTTTCTTAATGTTGTCTCTAAGTCTGTTGTAGCCCCAGTTTCTGATCACTCCCCAATTTTGGTTCGATTGAATGGAAGGCCAGTTGGTGCAAATATAGGAAGTTTCGGTTTGATAATAGTTGGTTGGGGGACTCTGGTTTGGAACAGGTAATCAAAAATTCATGGAATCTTGCCTCTGCTACTGATTTTATAAGAAGTCGTGATGCGTGTATAGAAGAGATTAAACGGTGGGGCAAAGAGCATAACTCTGCTTTCTAGAAAAAAAGAAAACAGTTACAGTCGTTGTTGGAGGAGGCGAGGGACGTGTTTGATGATAGGAAGGTTCAGAGGCTTCAAAAAGAGTGGACTGTTATTTTGTACAAAGAAGAGTGCAGGAACCGACAGAATGCTAAGAAAAGGTAGTTGTTAAATGGTGATAGAAACTCAAAGTTTTTCCATACAACGATTCGTGCCCGTAGAAAGAAAGTTTCAATTGAAAGCTTACAAAACGAAGGTGGAAGAGTGGTTACTGATAGAGCTGAGTTAGAAGAGGAAATTAAAGATTATTTTGGGACAATTTTTGAAGGAGGGATCTCGTATGGTGAAGACGTTCTCAATCTGGTGAGGCCTAAAATAGGAGTGACTCAAAATAATATGCTTACTGCTTCGGTGACTTTTGATGAAGTGAAAACAACGGTGTTTGATATGAAGCCAGATAAATCGCCGGGACCAGATGGACTTAATCCAGCCTTTTATCAAAAATATTGGCATGTGATAGGAGAGGATGTGTGGAAAGCTTGCAAACTGCGGTTGGATGCAGGTACTTTTCCGGATACTTTAATCGATACTCATATTGTTCTTATTCCTAAGTGTGCTCATCCTTTGAGCTTAAAAGACTATAGGCCTATTTCATTATGTAACGTGCTTTACAAAATAGTAGCTAAAATTTTAGCTAATAGGCTTAAAGTTTTGTTGCATAATTTGATTGATGAGAGTCAATCAGTATTTGTCCTGGGGAGGTTGATCTATGATAATGTGGCAGTTGCATTTGAGTTGCTTCATAGTATTAAGGGTCGGAAAAATAGTAAGAGAGGGGCTTGTGCATTGAAAATTGATATTTCTAAAGCCTATGATAGAGTTAATTGGGACTTCTTGCAAAATATGATGATTCGACTGTGTTTTTCGAGTAACTGGGTGGACTAGATTATGATGTGCGTGAAAATGTCAAATATTATGTTTTACTGAATGGGGAAGAGGTTGGGCCTATTATTCCGAGTAGAGGATTACGAAAGGGGTCTCCATTATCTCCTTATTTATTATTGTTATGTGCGGAAGGCCTTTCTCTCTTGTTTCATGAGGCTAGTAGGGTGGGGTTATTGGAGGGTGTTAAAGCTAGACGTGGTTGTCCTAGTGTCACTCATCTCCTTTTTGTGGATGACTCATTCTTCTTTTTTGAGGGATCGGTGATGAATGTCATTATTGTTAGAGATATTTTGCTAAAATATGAAAGGACTTCTGGGCAGTCTATCAATTTTACTAAGTCAAGAATTTTCTATAGTCCTAATCTTAGTAGAGAGGTTACAGAAGGTATCTCTAATGTTCTTAATGTTTCAAATCCGCTAGATGACAGTAATTATTTGGGGCTTCCATCTTTGATTGGAAGGTCTAAGAAGCAAGTTTTTGGATTTTTACGGGATCGGTTAGAAAAAAAGATGGGGTGTTGGTCTAGCATATTCCTTTCGAGAGTAGGAAAGGAGATTCTTATTAAATCAGTTGCCCAAGCCATTCCTTCTTATTGTATGAGTGTGTTCAAAATTCCTGTTACTATTTGTGATGCTTTGCAGAAGCGGATGAATAAATATTGGTGGGGTGATAAGGCGGATGGGAGGAGAAGTGTCCAGTGGTTAGCTTGGGATAGGATGTGTGGTGGGAAGAAATCGGGTGGTATGGGCTTTCATGATCTCCATTGTTTCAATTTGGCTATGTTAGCAAAACAAGGGTGGCGTCTTATGACGGAACCCAATACTCTTTTTGCTAAGATCTTCAAAGTAAAATATTTCCGTAATAGGGATTTTTTGGAGGCATCTCTGAGGTGGTCTCCTAGTTACATTTGGAGGAGTATTCATGTTTCAATTGGGGTTTTGAAACAGGGAGTGCGGTGGAGGGTTGGAAATGGGGAGAGTATAGTGGTTACAAAACATCCTTGGTTATCTATTGATCATAATTTTGTGGTGAGAGATAGTAGGACCTTTATTACACCCAATATAAGGGTGAGGGAGTTGTTGGTGGAGGGTGAGAGGAGCTGGGATATGGAGAAAATCATAAGCTTGTTTAGTTTGAGGGAGTTTAGGCCTATCCTTAGTATTCCTCTTAGTTTACATGCTTGTCAAGATCATCTATTGTGGCATTGAGATAAGAAAGGGAAATATAGTGTCAAATCGGGGTATCATGTAGCTTGGCGTTTGATTAGGGGGAGTGGGGAGGTAGTTGAGGGAGATTGGTGGGGAAAAATTTGGAAGTTAGATGTCTCACCAAAGGATAAGGAATTTATGTGGTGTGCTTTGCGGAATATTTTACCAACCAAGGAGAGGTTAAAGAGAAGAGGAGTTGAGGTTGATTTAGGGTGTCCATAGTGTGGTGAGGAAGAGGATGTGAATCATGTTCTTGTGGCATGTTGTAAAGCTCGTGGAGTCTGGAGGCAAGACGGGTTTGTGGAGGAAGACACTAACCCTTCTTTTATTAATTTCTTCTTGCAGGTACTCAAGGGTGGTGACAAAATTCAGATCCAAAAATTTGTGATTTATGCAAGACATATTTGGATGGCAAGAAATAATATGCTTTGGTCTCACAAAAATACAACATGCTACACAACGCATTTGGAAGCTCTAAATTTCTTGGAGCTTTGGAATCATTCTAGGTTACTTGCGTCGGCTTCTTCTTCATCAACAAATAGATTATTGCAGCGTTTTTCATCTTCTTCTCCGACGGACAACAACAATAATGGTTGGCAATTTTTCATTGACGGAGCGGTATTCCATCGTGAAGGTAAGCTTGGCTTTGGAGCAGTGTTGGAGAGCGCTGAGGGAGAGTTTATTAGAGCTTTTTCTGGTCATTATGTTGGTGGTGCGGATCCATTGATTGCGGAAGCACTAGCACTTCGACAATCCTTGCAAATTCTAAGACAGAATCCATAAAAATAGTATTGCCGCCTTCAATGTGCACCGGACTTTGATCTTTCCGAGTTGGGTACTGTTATTTGTGATTGTAAGACTTTGTTATTATCGCTACCAAATATTTCTTATAGGTGGATTCGTAGACAAGCCAATAGACGTGTTCATTCTTTAGCTCGAGCATCTATTCGCTTTGCGCATCTACGGATTTGAGTTTCTACTCCTCAGTTTCTAAGTGAGTTTTATCATCATGAATGAGAATTTGAGTATTTTGCTCTTAAAAAAACTATATTTTATTTTATAATAAAATTATTTATGCTAAATAATATTTAAAGTATATTAGACAATATGCAAAATGTTGGAATGTAATAATAAGCATTAAATCATTTGAAGGAATCACAATATTAGAAAATTCAAGCAACATAAGATTAAAAAAAAAGATTGCAAATTATGTAGGCAATGGGCTGCTCTAAAAACTCTTCATGTACTGAATAATATGAAAGTCACAATGCTGTAATAGCCTCAGCAAAATACAAATGGGTCATATTTCTCTTGAAAAATATACACTCAGCATGTTCGTCTGCGTCGACATCTGCGTTTCTTCAACGTCTGCGTTGTTCAACGCATACATTCAACGTTTGCATTGAACAACGCAAACGTCACTTTGAGTTGTCTAACCTGTGAAAAATAACGCCAAACTAAACACAGACTTGTTAATAGGAGGAAAAATAACAAGAACTAACCTGTGAGTTGATCCACGTGTGTCTTGAGAGAAGATGAGTTCTGCGTGTTTGTAAACAGAACAAAACCACAGAAATATAAGAGTCGTTTTAACTTTTGATATATACGGAAGTGACGGAAAAATATCTACCCGTAAAAGCTAAAATTTGTGGCTTTTTAAAAAAGCTTCAAATTTGAGCTTTTGAAAAAGCTGTATTTTAGTTTTTAAAAAAATTATTTTTATTTTAAAAGTATTTTTGAAGTTTACAGCTAAACAATCATCTCTTCTTTAAAATAACTTTTGCGATAGATAAAAAAATACTTTTGAAGCTTCCAAAAGCTGAACCAAATAGGCGCTTAGACTTTCGTTATCCGGAACACTACACTCCTGGAAACCTTACTTTCGTTACCATACCGGTGTACTATCATTTTATTAGATTATCATTATCTGGAACACCATACTCCTTTAAACCTTACTTTCGTTACCATACTTGTGTACCATCATTTTATCTTACGAAAGAAAACGCACTGAATTTGTATTTAGCCGGCTGAATTCATGAAATTACTCAAACGTCCCAGTATTTCTTTTGTTTGGTCAGGGCACTGGGATGCTATGCTCGCTGTAATCCATTGATGCAACCACCGAACTTGAGTTTCCAAGTACGAAACCCATCTTGGCACCCGAACTTTAGGTAGAAATTTAGCATTATTAGATCATCAACTAATTGGATATACCCAATTTCCTGCGTCCAGTTGTCATTTATTTAACTATAACTACTAGGATCAATGGCAGTAACAGCAGCTAAAACCAATTAGACTGGTCTAGGTTTACAGTTAATACATGCCGATGCCAATGATGAGCAAGTGGAACTCATCGGTTGGTCTACGTCTATCATGCTTTAGAAGGGAAACTAACACGTAGCAACAACATATGATTCCAATTCTTCTAACACTTGAAACTTTCTATATGAAACAAAATTTGTCTTCTGGCTACCTGCCAATAGCTTCTTCTTTTTGTACATGGAAAAGAGAGTTTGGAATATTACATGCAAATAGTACTTTTCATCCAACACCGTGCAAAAACTGCTTATATGGTTATTTTTAGGTATGGCATATGCAATGCCTCAGGGTGGTAGCCTCTCTGAAACAAAAAGGGCTTCCGTGAAGATGGTAGCTTAGGCTTTCTTTGGATTTATTTCTTGCGATCACGTAAAGAAAAGAATATGTATCTTGGCTTTAGTCAATTCTTTGTTTTTCCCTTTCCTTTTTCATTTAATCAGCTGGAACTGGAATCTCCTCTCATGCACCCAACTTCTTGTATCTGTGTTTCTTAGAGTTAAAGGTAGGGATCTTATGCATTTTTTTAAAATTCCAATCACTTTTTTTTTTTAATAGCTAAAGTAAACGACAATCACTAGCTACCACCCATCCGGAACACGTATGCTCAACACACACATGCATGCATTGCCATCTGCATCTCTATAAATGCATATTAATTTCTCATATTCTTTGCGAAGATCTGAACGAGCGTGTTAAACATTTTCTGAATATCAATTTTCTTCTACTCCTGAAATGGCCTCATCGTCTGGACCAACCTTAAAACGTTCTGAATCAATAGCTGACAACATGCCCGAGGCCTTGAAACAGAGCAGGTACCACATGAAGAGGTGTTTCTCCAAGTACGTTGAAAAAGGAAGAAGAATAATGAAGCTTCAACAACTACTAGATGAAATGGAGACCGTCATTGACGACAAGAATGAGAGAAGCAGGGTCTTGGAAGGTGTTCTTGGAGATATTTGGTATTCCACTCAGGTTCGCCTTTTGCTTACTCTTTTGCGTTTAATATGAAATCCCTCGTTTTCTTCCACCAAAAGGGGGCACAACTTCGCATGGCCTTTGTTTGCAGGAAGCTGTAGTGAATCCCCCATTTGTAGCTTTTGCCATAAGACCAAGTCCTGGTTTCTGGGAATTCCTGAAGGTGAACTCTGTCAGCCTCACTGTTGATGGGATCACGTCGACAGACTACCTCAAGTTCAAGGAAATGGTTTTTGATGAGAACTGGTAAGCAATTTTTTTCATCTTCAACTAGACTACTTATGTTACCTAACCAAAAGTAGAAGAACGTAGAAATGCTCGAGCAAGTCAAAGAGCTTTTCTGGCACTTGCAGGGCCAAGGACGAACATGCACTGGAACTGGATTTTGGAGCATTTGATTTCTCTATTCCTCATCTGAGTTTATCTTCTTCCATTGGAAATGGAATCAATTTTGTCTCCAAGTTCTTTACTTCTAAGCTAAGTGGTCGCCTGGAAAATGCTCAACCTCTGGTGGATTACTTACTATCCCTGAATCATCAAGGAGAAGTAAGAGGAAATTTTAATAAAAGCCCCCACTAGCTGATTGCACATTTGAGTTAAATAAGGTTTTAATTCTTCTATATGGTCACAGAAACTTATGATAAATGAGGCCCTTAATGCTCCTGCCAAGCTTCAGATGGCACTCATTGTTGCTGAAGTCTACTTGTCAGGACTTCCCAAGGACACCCCCTATCAGAATTTCGAGCTCAGGTTAATTGATTCCAATTTTCTTTTTAAGTTTTTGAGGCTAATTTTTCTGGAAAAAACTGCTTAAAATTGATCCTGTTTTGCAGCTTTAAAGAATGGGGGTTCGAGAAGGGATGGGGTGATACTGCAGAGAGAGTAAAGGAGACAATGCGATCGCTATCAGAAGTACTCCAAGCACCCGATCCATATAACATGGAGAAGCTCTTTAGTAGGCTACCTATCATATTCAATGTTGTAATTTTCTCTCCTCATGGATACTTTGGTCAAGCTGACGTCCTCGGCTTGCCAGATACTGGTGGTCAGGTACATATTTCCCTTAATACGTTAGACGAAGCTGGTAGATATTGATCTCACATTCATGAAAAGCCTATTCTGCTAATATGATCAGGTAGTCTACATTTTGGATCAAGTGAAAGCCGTGGAAGACGAATTGTTACTCAGGATAAAACAACAAGGGCTTAGTTTCAAGCCTCAAATCTTTGTGGTAAGTTTATTACAAAACAAGGAATGAATACCTGATTAGCTACTGCAGGTCGCTTGCTTGAAGTAAGCGTATTAATGTTCTGGACCAAACAGGTTACAAGACTCATTCCTGATGCTCGTGGAACCAAGTGCAACCAAGAGCTTGAAGCAATCAATGGTACAAAGCATTCACATATCATCAGGGTGCCCTTTAGAACAGAAAAAGGGATTCTACGCCAGTGGGTTTCTCGTTTTGATATCTATCCCTATATTGAGAGGTTTACGCAGGCAAGTACCGATCATTACTTCAATTAATTAATGGTCTGTGATTACTACTAATCATCATCATCATCTCCTCTTTTATAACACTCTAGGACGTTACAGTCAAGATCCTAGACCTCTTGGAAGGGAAACCAGACCTTATCATTGGAAATTATACAGATGGAAATTTGGCAGCAACTCTAATGGCTAGTAAACTTGGGATAACTCAGGTTCCATACATGGTTTTTGGTCTTATGTGCTGCTTTTTTTGTACTTGATTTAAGTGAAATATGTGCTTACTCTGAATTTTTCTGGAATCAGGCAACTATAGCACATGCTTTGGAGAAGACAAAGTATGAAGATTCAGACATCAAATGGAAGGAATTCGATGGCAAGTATCACTTCTCGTGTCAATTCATGGCTGACACAATTTCGATGAGCGCAGCTGATTTTGTCATAGCAAGCACATTCCAAGAGATAGCAGGAAGGTGAGTAAATTGCTCATGTTTTTTGTTAGTACATAGAACTTTAACCAAGAAGCCAATGTTGTGCTGATTAGATTGATCTGTTCTGCAGCAAAGAAAGACCTGGCCAATATGAGAGTCATGTTGCATTCACAATGCCAGGGCTCTGCAGAGTTGTTTCAGGCATCAATGTCTTCGATCCTAAATTGAATATTGCTGCACCTGGGGCTGACCAATCAGTCTATTTCCCTTACACGGATAAACAGAATCGGCTGACACAGTTCCATCCAGCCATTGAAGAACTATTGTATAGTAAAGAGGACAATCAAGAACACATGTAAGCCCTAGAGTCGAAGTCTTAGAATCATTTACATTACTGCAGCATTGGCAACAAAGTTGAGCAAATCTAACTTTAATGCATTTAAATAACAGTGGTTATCTAGCAGACCGAAAGAAACCAATCATCTTCTCAATGGCAAGGCTCGATGTAGTGAAAAACCTTACTGGATTAACCGAGTGGTATGGGAAGAATAAAAGGCTCAGGAACTTGGTTAACCTTGTTATAGTTGGGGGATTCTTTGATCCAGCCAAATCCAAAGATAGAGAAGAAATGTCTGAAATTAAGAAGATGCACGAATTGATTGAAAAATACCAACTCAAGGGTCAGATCAGATGGATAGCAGCACAGACTGACAGACACCGCAATGGAGAAGTCTACCGTGTAATTGCTGACACAAAAGGAGCTTTTGTGCAGCCAGCACTCTACGAAGCATTTGGACTTACAGTCATTGAGGCCATGAATTGTGGCTTACCAACTTTTGCAACCAATCAAGGGGGTCCAGCAGAAATAATTGTGGATGGTGTCTCAGGGTTCCATATCGATCCCAATAATGGAGAAGACTCGAGCAACAAGATAGCTGATTTCTTTGAGAAATGCAAGGTTGATGCAGTGTACTGGCATAAGTTCTCCACAGAGGGGCTGAAACGTATAAATGAATGGTAACTACACTCTGTTCCGTGCCTTTTCCTTCTATCTTCTCAACTATCAAAATCTGAATTTTGTTCTGGATTTGTGTTCCAGCTACACATGGAAGATCTACGCCAACAAGTTGTTGAATATGGGTAACACCTATAGTTTCTGGAGGCGCTTGAACAAAGAGCAGAAACTAGCAAAGCAGAGATACATTCAAATGCTCTATAATCTCCAATTCAGGAGATTGGTATGTACTTAATGTACCTAGTGCTGCTGTTCAGTAGAATTTCAGGAAAAAAAAAAAGAAAACACATGAAACGGTAGAATTACTGAATTTAATGCTGTGAAACTTTTCAGGTGACGAATATACCAATCCCAAGTGAAGAAGCTCAGCAACCACCATCAAAGCCGGCGGATAAGCCAAGGCAAGTAAAGTCCACTCGCCACAAAAGCAATTCCTTTTAGACAATAATCTCTATACCAAACTGTTCTGTGTCAGTGTCAGAAAAACCCCTTCTAAGGGAAAAGAAAGAATAAACCATCATGTTTAAACAGTATAGATGTACCATCAATCTTTTTTCCATCTGTTTCTGGTTATGTAGTGATCACTGGAATGGTGTTGAAAATTAGCTGCCATTAACAACGAGAACAGATATGATTGTCATAATCATCAACTATAAGTCACATGGAACATAAAAACTTGTCATCTTTATTAATACGACGCAAGTGTCTGAGCGAACTAATATGTATGCATGTTTGACTTGTGTAGAACTAGACGTTCTCAGTCTCGTCTACAAAGGTAAGATTGGTATATCTGTAACGCACCTGATTGTTCAGGATATAAGCACAGAGCAGCAGCTGATTCTGACGCCATTTTTGGTCTGACACTGGCACATACAGGTTGTTGGGAGCTTAGAGAATCGGACGGTCGTCTTGCTATGAAAAACAGCGCTTCCTGTAATGTTTGTTTTCACATTAACGTTGTAAATTCTCCAAGATCTGGAGCTGTAATAAGTATGAGAAAGCTGTTTAAGATAATAACAAACTAAATGTTAAGCAAACTGGATTCCATTATCCTTAATCCTGATCTGCGTCAACTGCAATTTCAAGAATCTAGGATTAAATGGAGGGAGAGTGAAAGAAAAGGCTGAAATCAATATGCTATGTTCAAAAAACTAAAATTGAAGAGAGAGTTAATGTTGAATTAGTCAAAGGATTAATATACAATTAAGTCGTCTTTTTGTAACAAAACAATGTTAGTGCCTATAAATCTATTTATGAAATCTAATACTAATTAACTTAACTTTTTATAAGTTAAATAAAAAAGTGAGTAAGATACTTTTTTGACTCAAACTTGTTGAATAAAAATAAACTTTGATTTATTTATTGAATAAAGATAATATCTTTTTAAATGTCTAATAAAAATTTATTGTCGATATTTCTAATTCTTTTTTTTTACGTTTTATTATATACAACTTTTTTTGTTTCTTTCTCTTAAAAAAATTCTTTTTTATTTTCACTTATTTTCTTTATTTTTCCATTTTTAATTATTGTTATTATTCCTTTTTTTACTTTTATTATTCTTTATTATTTTCCTTTTTAGTTATTTATATCTTTTTCTTTACTTTTTACATACCTCTTTGTCTCTCATTTTATTTGTGTCAATTTTTTCGTAATTTTTAAAATTTATATTCCTTATATTTATAATTCTCTCTTTTTCTCTTGTTCTTTCTCTATCATTCTTTTTGTCTTTTATATAACAACTTGTAAAACTTAGTCTCTTCGTCTTCTTTTTCTTTTTATCTCCTTCTCTCCCTCTCTTTTTGTCTCTCTCTTTTTCCTCTTGGTCTAGTTAGGTTGGACAACTCTCTCTCTCTCTCTCTCTCTCTCTCTCTTCTCGACGATATTAGGTACCCAATAATCATGTAATTGGTCCAGTTAGGTGGGGCAATTGTATTTTTGATGTGGGACAACTATCCTCATAAAATAAAATATCTTAGTTAAAATACAAATTGTAAAGAGTGTTGTAACTAGTCATGATAGATGAAGCACTTGCGTCGATGCAAATGATATATGTAAATGAGGTAGTTGTATATTCAAGATAAGACATTTGCTCAAATAGGATTAAGGAAAACCATTTAGAACATAAATATCCAAAAGCGATACAACTAATCTAACTAGATGAGACAATTGTGCTATCAAACTGATGCAATTGTTCGTGAGATAACTCACTTAGAACACATAAGTATACAAATAAGAAAGAAAGATATATCCATATATATATATATATATAGA
>JANIHZ010000007.1:873450-886052 GCA_027478365.1 Erythroxylum rufum | reverse complement strand
AGGACGGGAGCAGGGACGGGACAGCGCCGGAGAGGGGAGGGAAGCAGGAGAGGTCGGGGACGAAGGGGGGGGGGAGAATCGCCCGAGGGTCTGGGCGTCGATCCACCGGCGAGGGAAGCGCCGACGGGCAAGGGAAGGGGAGGGTTATGGAGGGCAGACGCCGACGAGTCGAAAGGGACAGGGGAGGGAGGGTGTCGGACAGAGGAGGAGGCAGATCGGGGGAGAGAAGAGGGGGCGGCGTCCGGGGCTTGCAGGCCAGATCTGGCCGGATCCGGGGGTCGGCGGCTAACATGGACGGCAGGGACAGGTCGAGCGGCGAGAGGGGAGTCGGAAGGTGGTGGTGCGGTAGTGAGAGGATCACCGGAGCAAAATTCCGGCAGTGAACCGGTGGAGGAGCCACCGCCGGCGGGGGGAAAGGTGGCGGCGCCGGCTGCCAGTGGGGCAGAGGCGGAGGTGGCAGCCAGGGGGTGGGCAGTGTGCGGGGGACGCGGAGTGGAGGCTGGAGAACGTCGGGATTTCCGACCCATAAGGCTAGAGAGAACTCAGAGAATTTTCTCTCTCTAAAACTTAAAACTTGGTAAAACTTAAAACTTCCCTGGGGTGTACAAAAACAACTACTCAAAAGTCAAGAGTTTTCTTAGCAAAGACACTCTAATGCTTAATTTATTAAAATTAGAAGGTGGTAATTATATGGAGAGATAATTGAGCTTGAAGATAGTGATTATGAAAACTTATTTTAGGTATCTGTGAAATCCCACATTGGTTAGAGAGGGAAACGAAGTACGCCTTATAAAGGTACGAATACCTCTTCCTTATAGACACGTTTTTCCAGATGCGGGAAGAGTAAAACTATAAGGGCCTTAGCCCGATGGCAACCCAAAATAGACAATATCTGTGGGCGGATGGTCTGGGCTATTATAGTATCTTCCCTTTATAGGTAATCCATCTTTAATGTGTAGCTAGACTCGTATTATATATCTTTAGTGGAGCTGGATCCAACCTCTATTAAAGAGCTTAGTTAGACTTCAATTAGGATTCTACTTCCTTACATGGATGAATCCTATGAATCCTATCTTAATTAAACTTATTATTTTTAAATAATTAGGTCTTTTTATCTAGGCTCGAACTTGAAAGCCTAAAGAATGTTGATGAATTAACTCAAGGTCAATCTATACACATATTAGGGGTGTATCTCAAGGACGTACGTATATCACCAAAATCGACAACAATATTAAATTTCAAATTGGTGGCTTAGAGAATGGATATGGACACTAAAGTTTGTTCAATTTTCATTGATCATCCCTATGAAAAGAAGAAGGTAACATAAGTAGAGATATTTTTATATTTGTTTCATCATTTCCTTTATGTTGGTCCCTAATCGCACTCAAGAAAGGGGTGAATTAAGTTTAGTAAATTTAAAAATCTTTTACAACTTAAAAAGATGATCATTTTCAAATAGAATGATGGAATGAAATGACAATTTAGCAAAGCTCAATTAAACATATAATAATAATGTAAAGAGTGTAGGGAAGAGAAATTACAATTCGATTTTATAATGGTTCAACAAACAATCCTTGCCTATATCCACTCTTTGGTCCCTCTTAGAATTCTATTAAATTCTTCTTTGAATAAGGTGAAAAGGAACCTTCTTACAATAGTCTTTGATCATATAAATGGTAACTCTTGTACAATCTTCTTTAAAACCACAATTTGTCTTTAATCAATCGAATAAAAGAAAATAGCCCCTCAAATCCTTTAGAACTTGAATAATTCTTATTTTCTTTCTTTAATACTATATGGCTTACAAACACCTTGCCATCAATGTATAAATGTTAATGAATAATCTGAAACTCTTTGAAATATGTTGTTATAACACCCAAATGCATAAAGATGTTCAACAGTTGAAAACCCAACAATTTATATGCTCCCTTCTATACAAAATAAAAGTCGTTTTAGAGGGATTTTAATTATTCAAAATAAGTGTCGTTTGTGACTTTTTATGCATGATTATAATTTTACTTCCAAAATTACCCTTTAATTTCTCTCACATCTTAATTACACAAATTATATTTTTAAGGTATTTCAACATGCAATTAATAAGGGTATATCAAACATTTCATTAACTTTCTTAATAAGTGTACATCCCTCTAAAAGGACTTTTATTTTAAATAGGAGAGAGTATATTATTGCTCTAACATATTGTTTGACATAAAAACTAATCATTATAACGTCTAGCAACAAAGATTTTAGTTGACCAATTTGGCATATTGATAAATTATTATGGTATATTAGTCGATAATTTTGACATAAACTTATGGTGTGTGTATATATATATATATATTCCTAATTGAACTACATTGTTCAATCATTCAAAGATACTGATTGACCAAACATGCCATCCTAGTCGACCATTATATTAACTAATATAGTTATAAACTTATGGTACACATTTTTACTAATTTTTGAAAGATATTGTTCAACCACACTTAAACATTAGTCAATCAATATTCCCTACTATGAACTTAGATTGGTCAACTAATGCACTTGAAGCATGTTTTAAAAAAGTTTTCAAGTTAGTCTACTTATTAAACTAATTCTCTTGATAGAAATTTAATTAACTCAAAATTTTCATAAAATATCCCTTAAATAATATTTTAAAGATCAAGAAGATTTTCTTTGAAATCAAAACCTTAATTCCTTTTTACAATTGAAAAAATTATGCATTAAGTTTAAAATATAATATACTTATACATGAAAAGCCAAGAGATACAACAAAAATTACAATTAAATTTTGCAAAATTTGTTATACCTTAATCATCCTTTACTTTTATCCTTCACTTGACTAGATTTGAAGTTTAAGACCTTCTCTCTATAATCTCTATAAGTTGTCTCTTGACTTTATATTACATTGCTTTCTTTTAAAATATAAAAAAGCAAATTATTATACTAATTATATTTTGTTATCATCGAAATATGAATTGGGATCTTTCTCAGATCAACACTCTCTTTTATTGTGGTATATCTCAAATCATGTCGTTTTAATGGAAGATGTCAAACTAATTTAGCATTAATCTTAGTAAAAAATTAAACAAAAACAAAATAAAAAAGCCACTTTATAAATGAATACTTGAACTTGAATGAATTTAATTACAAATAAAATTAAAAGAAAATATTTTAATAATCTAATTTAGTACACATGAAGTAAAAATCAAACGGTATGTACAAAATTAATTCGTTAAGAATTTTCATAAATTCATTATTCAATTTATTTCAAAGAAATTTTTGTTTAAACTAAAAATTATATAGCTTTTAATAAATAAATTTAGAAATTTGTTAGTTATTAAGGATGTACTTAATATTAATTGGATAAATTGAATGAAGCTATTATCTTTAAAAAGTTGAAAAATTTTGGAACTTTATGTTTCTGACCTATGGTCATATGCAACCCACAGAACTGATTAGTTACATGAGTTTGCTAGATGTCTATACCGATATGGAAATTGTCTAGCAACTTATAAATGCACATATATTTAACCTTGAAACGATTTGAAGGCAACTTAACTATGTAAAAGCAGTGAGGACAGTACATAAATGTTATTTAGAAGACAATCTTGCGTTTTAGGAGGATGCATATTTCTATCTGGTTGTGCACTAACCCATCAAACATGTTGGAGCTTTCTGCAAATTTATTCACAAGGTAGCTGAATATCTGATCAACAACATTTTCTTCTCCAAAGTGCTGCTTCAGCATTCCCCCGAAAATAGCCCTAAATTGTAAATAACCAGATTCACCAGAACTGGGGTTCACATGGAACATCGGATGTGTCCATGTCTTCATGATTTCGATGGTGAAACATCTATTTCTTTCTATTATTATTTCTTCCCACTCCTTAACTGTTGAGTAGTACAGAGGCAAATTGAAGGAGTCCACCTTTTCTTGATTAAGTACTCCCTAAAATCATTGATGATATTATTTATAAGGTACAGTTGGCATCAAAGAATATGCAGACATATTATGATTTGGTATGCACCTAGTACACTACTACTACACCAATTCCAAACCCTAATATATTTCAGATAGATATATCAATTTAATATCAAAGGAAGGAGGCAATTTGAGTGCTTACCATCTTAGCCAAGTCAGCGAGACATAATCCAAAAAAATCATAAAGTCTACCGGTGTTAGTCTGAGACATAAGGACCCCTTCAGGAAGGCCAGCGACGTGGATTATCATCAAACCTCCTCCCAAGATTTCTTGTGCTCTAGCAGCTAGAAAGTCGTCCATGTCATTCAAGAACTGAGCCAAATATGCCTTCCTTACCTCTCTATCATGTCCAGTGCAGTGTATACTTCCCTTGTTCCATGCTGGAGATTGAGGGTCCACAACCTCTCTTGGGACTCTGGAGAGCCAATGAAGTGCATAGGATGAGTGTGCAATGTGAAGGGAGGACTTGGGGAATAGTCGGACGAAAAAGCTGCCTGGAACTCCAGCAGCATAATATTTTTGATAGGAAGGAAGGGCTTTGAACAGAGTGTTGAAGTCATTGCCAGTGAGATCGTTGAAGAACACTTGGAATTCCAAAGGCAAAGAGCCTTCCTTCTGGGCACGATATTTAAGCTCCACTGATTCTATCACGTTTTCGACTGCAATGAACGTGTTGGGTCCAGCGGAACAGCCGAAATCGGCTATCACAACTTTATTCCAAGAATCAAAACACGGGCTCTTGAAGTCAATCGTCTCTGTAATGCCTTTCATGACTATACCCTTTGTGGCGTCTACCACTTCCTTCTGTAGCCATTGAATAATCCCATCTGAATCTCATGTATTCAGTTTATAATGGAACATATCTAAAGTACATGCATGTACATGCCATTTCCGACCTTCCCTTACAATTTGTGTGATGGTTTTTAACAACAAAACATGATGGTATCGGTAATATTATTAATTGTTAAAGCATGAAAGTTTGGGACTATGGATTGTTTTCCAAGTTGAGGTTATCAGGATCATGTTCAATAAGCAACATATCCATTTTCTGTTATAACAAGTAATCAACGGTACCTGAAAGGAAGAATTTTGAGTATAACTGCAAGGCCCATCTCCACCAGTCATGTGAATTGATTCTTGCAACGTTTTGTTCTCTACGTTTGCCATCTCTCTGTGACTCTCTAAGCTTGAATCAGTGACTTATTTAGATAATATAATTGGCCTGCTTCCGATGAATTTATAGGATTTGCGAGTGCTTGTAATCGATAGGAAGCAGCTTGAGGGTTCAATTAGAAATTTGCAATATCATCTAAAGTTTTTGTTTGACTTATTCTTTCCCTTTCTTTATGATTTGTTGTCTGACTGTTTGATTGTTCTCAAGTTTGGCTTGTGTCATACAGGCTTTGTATGGTGAAGATAAAATCTTGGACCATTGAATTTTAAATCATTTTCTGGCACCATATTGTTAAGCTGTAATTGCTGTAGTTGTTAGGTAAACGTGACAATGAGGGGGGCAAATTGACAGAACGCTGGTAGGTCTTCGGGAGAAGGTAATGGTTAGTTGGAAATTCGCAAGTTTTTGTATTACCCGACGACATGCTTATGATGCAGCAATACATAATTATTTACGGATGATTAAGTAATTGTGTTGTATGGTATAATGTACTACATAATAAAGTTGTATCTACACGTCATGAAGATTGAAGAGAGAAGTGTATCTTGGCTAGATCACTACTGCTTCTGCTAAATGATTTGTTTAAAAACTTATTAGATACTTAGAATTCTTTGTGTGATTATAAATCTTAAATGATTCAATTTGATGGACTTATGTAACTATATATACTAATTAAATAGTGGTTTAATTTACTTAATTCAATACTATCAATGACACTTTAATTCAATTTTCATATCACAAGAATCACTTTATTCTTTTTTCCTTTATTTCTTGTTTACTCTTCACTTAAACTCTTTTTTTTTCCTAATTTCAAATATGGGTATTTATGTTTTTTCTCATAAAATAGGCCTAGCATAAATCATATTCTTCTATATTAATCCAAATATGATGATTATATGGATTGATTGTACAAAATGAGTCTCAGGCTTGAAGCCTCAAGTTATATTCTTAATATATATTAAAGATAAAGGTGGATAGAAAGAAATTTGATAATGACACAAATTGGAGTTAGAGTTTTCTAATTTTATTCTTCTTTATTTGTCTAAACAATTAATTAGAGTGAAATCTTGTTTTGGTTTTTCTTATTTCAATTACTATTTGATACCTTTCCTACAATATTGTTATATTAAAACTTAAGATTTTCAATAATATGTTGTTTTTGGTAAAAATAAATAAAAACTAACATAGTAAGATAGAAGTAATTGTATGATAATTAAATAATATCACAAGACTAAGTGATAAATTTCAAAATGAGAAGATTAAAATGAAAAACAAATTAAACTTTATAGAATCCTATTGTACAACCTTTTGTTTAAATAACACCACAATGAGTTGTAGATTGTGATACTACAATCTTGTGAAAACTCTATTATATATAAATGAAAAGTTTTCTTTAATGATAAAATTAAAATTTTATTTTGAGAAGTGGTCTTAGAGGTTGGTGGAATGAGTTGTCTACCTTATATAAAACATGTTCTCAAATTTGAATGATGTAAATATAGAAGTCAATGAGGAGTGATTTAAAGTATTGAGGATCTTATATCAAAGTTCATGTATATCCTATGGCTTCAAAGAGAATTTTTTGTTATGTTCAAGGAATTTTAGTTTTGGCATCAGGTATGTGAAAAATAAAGCAAATATTTTTTTTGCCAATGATTGGGCTTCTTATAATGATCTAATATGATAGAAAATTACAAAAAAAAATTGCATGTTTAGTTTAATTCAAAAAAGCTATTTGATGCTTGTAAAATGAAAAAAAAAAAGACATGTCAACATTATCAAATATGAAGACAAAGCACACAGAAACTATAAATGCATGTCAAGTGGTTTGTTGGTGAAAGAAGCAACAAAATAACAAGAACCAAGACTATTTTTTAATTGTTGTTTGTCACACAAGATAAAGCATCAATACATGACTTTAAGTAATTGTAGGAAGCAAACAAAATAGGAACATGATATTGTGATTTGAAACCACTAACATTATGACTAACTGATAAAAAATATCCTAAGACCCACTAATCCACTAATTGAAAAAACATATTAAAAAAACACTTGTTACAAAAAGTCAACCATACATATTTTGAATCATCTTTTAAACACTCTCCCTTGATTCAAAATCACATACTCCTAATTATAACCTGAAAATTTGATGCTTGGCCTAAGAAAGAGATTATTTAAAAATATATGTTTCTTACTCATTAGTGCTACATAATTTTAGCTCTGTTTTACCATCAGCTACTAGCTTTCTCATAACATGATGATGCATATCAATATGCTTAGCTCTACCATGAAAAGTAGGATTCTTTTCCATGTCAACTATGAATCAACTATCACATAATATTTCAGTAGCTTCCTTTTTCTAAGTCGTAAAGCTTGTCATGTTGCTAAAGTTGATATTGCATACTGTACTTCAAATGATGATAACCCTACTATTTATTTCTTTTTTAAACTTCATGTCACTACTCTAAAAGTAAAGCTTAAAACATTGCCAAAAGTGCTTTTTTTCAATCATCTACACATCTTACCCAGTCACTAATAAGACGTGATGATAAAAAACGCACTTTTGGTGAAACTAATTAATGTAAAATTTGATACTTTGTTTACAAAATACCAAAATTCATAATCCTTGCAACATAATGAAGGATCCTTTTTTGCTACTCTAAGGTCTTCTTTTATAGGACTGCATAAATTTTGGACACAACACTAATAGAGAAAGCAATGTCAGCTCTTGTGTGTGTCAGATAGTTTAAGCCACTAATTGAACTTTTAAATAATGTTGGATTAATTTTCTCGATCCTATATTCACATTGCAGTTTCCCATTTATGTTCATTGATGTGGCTGCCACTTCATAATTTGTCATGTTAAACTTCTTTAAATGGCCTGCAACATATTTATTTTGACACATAAAAGTTCCATCAACACTTTACATGTCCTCAAGTAAAAAAAATTGAAACATACCCAAATCTATCATTTCAAAATTTCTTAACTTATAGGACCTTAAAATCCTTATAAATCATATCATCCACATAAAAGAAAACTACTAAAAAATCTTCATTACCTTTCTTCTTCAGATAAAGAGTGGATTCATTTTCCCTTCTAATGAACCCGTTATCTTGAAAGAATGAATCAATCTTACTATAGTAAGCTCACAGTGATGGCTTCAATTTGTAAAGAGCTTAACCTGTAAATTTTTGGTCCATTAATAACAAAGCTTGAAGGTTGTGAAACATAAACCTCCTCTTTTAGATCACCATCTAAAAAAGTAGAATTCACGTCAAATTAATACATAAGTATTTCCAACTAAGCATCCAATGTTAAAAAAATTCTCATAATCCCAAATTGAGCAATAGGAAAAAAAATCTACAAATTTATTCCTTAATCTTGTATCCCTTTGCCACAAATCAAGCTTTGTGTTTTTAGATGCTTTCGCTATCATTAACCTTTGTTTGAAAGAACCACTTAAGTCCTGTGACATTCTTACCTTCTGGAACGTCAACCAACTCTCATGTTAAAGTTGTTTTAATGGCCTACATCTCTTTTTTCATAACAATCTGACATTAAGGTTGTTCTATAGATTATTTAAAACAAGTTAGGCTAGTGAATAATAAAACAAAATTATATGACTTAAAAATTTCCTAGAGAGATTGGAGTTTTCTTAGTGGTGTTTCACTACTGTTGCCAGAGAAGTTGGATGTTAAAGAATTTGAAACAATAATACTTGTCGTGGTGTTATCACCAGGTGAGGAAGGGATTGAACTTGTAAGTAATAAAGGAGCTAAACTTGTAGGTGTTGGTGGGTTTAAATTTGTTGGTTATTTAACTTCAAAATCTCCTATAACTTGGTTTTTCATGCATTCTTTGTCAAAATTCCACTTCAATTTTGCTTATTCATTGAACACAACATCCCTCTTAATTATCACTTTGCAACTTATAAGATTATATAGACAAAATGCTTTCGATTGGAGACTATAGGCAATGAAAATACATTTCTATGATTTTTCATCAAGCTTGGAATAGGAATTAACTAAAGCATATTCTATACAAATGAAGCTTTTAAGTGGATTGCCTAAGGCTTCTTACTTATCCAAGCTTTATAAGGTGTTGACTCAAAATTGCCTTTTTTGGTGAGATGTTCAAGAGGTACACTCCTATTACAACTGTTTCTCCCTAAAATTGGTCTGGAAGCCCTTTTGCCTTTAAAATGTTTCTAGCCATTTCCACTACAATTTGATTTTTTCATTATGTGATATCATTCCGATATGGTGTGTATGGTACTATAAGTTCCTTGCGAATGTTAATCTTATACAAAAATAATGAAATCACTATAAAAGAATTCACCAGAACAATCAATTCGAAGTGTTTTTATACTTCTCCCACTTTGCTTTTCCACCAATGCCTTAAATTTTTAAAAATTCTTAGAGGTTTTATATTTGAATTTCAAAAAATAAATCCAAATCATATGGCTATAGTTATAATAGCAAAAAATAGTGACTTCATCCAAATGACTATTTCTTCATAAGTCTACATAAATCAGCATGCACAAGTTCAAGACAATTAGAATCCCCTCATGATTTTCTAATAGGAAATGACCTCCTATTCTACTTCCCATAAACATATCCCGCATAAAAAACGAGTTCATCATGTTTTGTTAAACTAATAACCATTTCTTTGTAACTCAGAAGTTATAAATCATTCATATTCAAATGCCTATAACGTCAATGTCATAAATTGGCCTTGTTACTTCCCCTAACAATTAAAGCTTTACTCACAACATTTGAGACATCAATGTGAAACATTCTATTTTGTGTCATATAGACAGTTGCTATGTTCTAGCCAGATTTTTTTTATCGTGAATAGCACATGATTCACCATCAAATAAAACATAATATCATCTAGTCATTAAATGTCCAATACTCAATAAATTGTGAGCTAAACTAAGGACAAATTGCACTTTATAAAGAAGTTTAACATCACTTTGTACAATTTTGATGGAAATTGTATCTTTTCTTCAACTTTCATTTGTTTTTCATCCTCGAGTCTGACTTTACTTTTCTATGATTCATAAAAATTTTTAATAATGACTTAGTTTCGAATATATGGTTAGAGCATTCACAGTTTAAAAACCATACATCTTTATTGTTGACACCATTTTGAATCTATGAATGGACCATGAGCAACTCTCTCTCTTCTTTAGCCTCCTCTGTGGAATTTGCTTGTTTATGTACCTTTCACTATTTAGTCTAGCAATCTTCTTCTTTATCTCCTGATTTGCTACAATATCTGCATTAAATTAAGTTGTTACAAATGACATGGTTCACCAAATTGACCTTTACCCTCTGTTGCCACTATTACCTCGTCCACAAAGTCCACCTTTACCTTTACCATGAGCTGTAGATTTTTGTCTTTCCCTTTTAAAACTCCCCCTTCGCTTGGAAGGCCTTTTCCTTTGACTTTTCATAGGACCTAGCAAGTCTAGCTTTATGGGATAATAAGGAACTTTTCATTTCATTAAAATTATAAGCAAATAAGTCCTTAATCTCTTCAATTATAGCAACACATGATCAAATTTTGAGATTAAGCTCCTTAATACCTTACTCTCAATAGTTTTTTTTTTCATAATTTCACCATAAGACTTCATTTGATTAACAAGCCTAGATACTTTAGAAAGGGATTCTTGTACAAATTCTTTATCTTTCATAATTGTAGTCTCAAAGTCATGACAAAGAGTTTGTAATTTAATAGCAATTACCTTTTTATTGCCTAAATATTGTTGCTTCAAAACCTTCCAGGCTTGTTTGAAGGTGGTAATTGCTAAAATTGAGGAAAATATATCATCATCTAGTGCTGATTAAAAGAGTAGTAAAGCTTTTGCATCCTTTATGATTTTCTTTTAACCGTTAATCAGATTATGCTATTATCAAATTCAGTTCTTCATAATAATTCTCCACCAAGTCTCGTAGTTCTTAAGACTTGAACAATTTCTTTATCTTGAGATTCCAAAGGTGATATTTTTCACCTTTGAAAATTGGAATTAGGGGTTATATAGTAGATTTTGGTTCTGTTACTTGTCATAGCTTACTCTTTTACTATCAGCTTACTATTTTTAGCTACACTTTTCTTCCTATTTGTCTAACTTACATAGATGGATTGCACTCTTGATAATGCACCTGCTCCTTATGAATTAAATCTTAAAGGATGTCTTGCAACTCCTAAGAATGCTCCTAAGAAATGCTCCCACTCTCAAACCACAAATGTTATTAAAAGGAGCAATATATAGCACTACAACAAACAGGAGTTTTTGCTACATTTTTTTGCTATGATTTGAAATTTGTAGCTAAAAGTTATTACTTGGATGAAATTTCAAAATCATAGCCTAGCCTATTGAAACAATACCTCCAACTTAAAATATTTCGCGAGTTTTTAGAATTATTAGCTACGTTTAGAATAGGTTGCATTTTGTATTCGTAGCTAGTAAGACTTGATGACATTTTTAATTGTTGAATTAGTTTCATAGAGAAAGGTTTTTAGCTACGAAATATTTTTCGTAGCTAATAAGATTTGGTGAAATTTTTTAACTATGAACTTATTTTTTTAGCGAAATGTTTTTAGCTACAAAATATTTTACGCAACTAAAACATAAGTGTGTTCTATATCCTATAACTATCAACAACAAAAATAAATTTCGTAGTTAAAAACCTTTTGCTACAAAAATATTTTCGTAGAGAAAAGAAGAAGAATACAAAAATAATGAAAATGACAAAAAGAAGAAGAAGACAAACAATGAAAACGACATCGTTTTATCCACCAAAACAATGACACTATTTCTCTTTATCTTTTCTTTTTTTGTGTTCGTCTTCTAGCAGCTCCAGCATCTTTGTCTTCTGTGTTTATTGTATTCCTTTTATGTTTTTGTGGTTTGGGTAATGATTCCTATATTTGTGTTGAACTTTAGTGTCCTTGTGTTCTCTCCACTAATTGGCAATATCTATTTTACTTATTCAAAAGGGTTCTTCTTCTCTAGGTAATTATGTTTTTAATTCATTTATGGTTACTTTGAGTTAGGGCTAAGTCAATTGGTTAATGTAAAGTTGTGATATGTGCTAATTGGCTTCTGATAGGTGCGAATAATAGATTGATGTGTTTCCTTTTCTCACCTATAATCACCTCTCTCTCTATACCTACTTTTATTTCTCACTGTTATATTGTATTACTACAAGTTGAAAAACAGGGATGATATGCCTAAATTCACTTGTACAAGTTGTATATATGATGTTATTAGGAAGATTTTTACTTTGTCAAGTAGGATCAGTGTTGAAACCCGTCTCCGAGGTCGAACATTCGGACCCACAAAGCATAGAGGGCCCAAAACCGAACACGAATCGATCACAAATAAGGAGAAAACTCAATTAGAAAGACTTGATTGGATTCCTATTTGAAAATA
>JANIHZ010000007.1:859977-873350 GCA_027478365.1 Erythroxylum rufum | reverse complement strand
AAATAAATCAAGAATAAATAAATAAAAATAAATAAATATTAAAGAAATATATTAAAAAAATTCGGGACCCAACAATCAGGGTGAAGTTCGAAACGGGTTTAAATGACAGCTTTGAAACTTTTAGATTCACTAGTGTTGAGAGATAAGAAATAGAAATGTAACAACCATTCTTTACCTAAAGTTTTTAGAGTTTAGTTTTGTTTGTTAAGTTCTGCTATGCTTGAGAGTTATGTTATGCTTATTAAGAATGATGATATTAATAATTTAATTACAAATGTATTCTAAAATAAGGTGTTGAAGCTCATAAAAGCAAAAAACACACATTGAATCAAATTTTATAGTTGCTGCTTTTGAATTTGGAGGTATGTTCAAAACTTACTACTTGAATTCTTGTGAAAGTCTGAGTAAAATCCTACATACATGGATTGTAGACATATGAGCCACCAACAATATGACACCACTTTCAAAATTACTCTACCAAGTTGTCAAATTACAAACACCAATACCAATATTTTTACCAAATGGAGACCATACCTTTGTTACACATACTAGAGATGTCAAATTGCATTTAGATATGTTCTAAAAAAAGCTTTATATATGCCGAACTTTAAGCTTTATAAAGTTGAATGAGATTATCTTAACTAAATTGCAGATACTATTGGTTAGAGATTATTGAACATATATTTTTCATCATTTGAGATATTGTTTTCATAAACAACATCAACTCTTAAATTAGGCTGAGATTTTCCAAGTCTCTAATGATCACACGGCCTTGTAGTTAACTATCAAGGAATCTTATTAGGAATCATAAGTTGAGACAATAGAAAGTGTGAAATTAAATTAAGATAAAAGTCTACACAACTAGTAAGCGAAAAAAACTAACAATACTATCAATACTAAAATTATTTAGTTTAAGAACACACTCACAATTCTAAATGTCTTTATACAAAACAAGGCCATTTTAAGCACTAGATGTTCTAAGAAATCAAACCAATAGGACTATGCTCCTTACTAATCTTTCATCAAAACCACCATTTATACTTGGAGTTAACTAAAGATTCAATGACCAAGAATAGATGATTCTATAAATCAGCAATCATATGTGTGAGCAAAAAATAGCCTTTTAATTAGCAAGAACCTCCTAGATTAACTCAGGATTATAAGATGACATTCTTGCAAGCGAACAACCTTCTGATTCAATGTTCTATGGTGTCAATATTAGACAATCTTCTATTTAGAACAATAGATTTGGTTCATGCTTCTTATTTTAAGATATCTCATATTTCTTAACTACAAAAACTTTAAATAGAAAAAAAATTTGTCCAGTTTACCCACCTACAAAACAAAATAGATTACATTTTCTTAGAAGCATCACAATCTCTCAAATGATATTTTAGTACATTTTTACTTATGGAGACCTTAAGTGAATTTTAACTAGAACTCAATATTTCTTAACTATCATTGATGATTTTTCATCTTATGTATAGACCTATCTGATGCAATCTAAAAGCAAACTTTTTCATACTATTAAATATTTTATTAACCTTACTGCAAACTAGTTTTAGACCACCATTAAAGCTATTTATAGATAATGGCACTGAGTTTATTAATCATTAAATGGATGAAATTTTTATCAAGTGCTATAGGAATTTTACATCAACGAAGTAGTCCTTATACCTTCAACAGAAAGGAGGTTGAAAGAAAACATAAGCAAAATGTTGATGTTGTGAGAGCCTTAAGATTTTACATAATAAGAAACCTACTTTATGTTAGAAATAAGTTTAAAACTTCATCAGTTCAAAATTCAGGTAACGTAACATAACATATTACATATATAACCTGCTTTAGATATGTATACAATCATAATGACATGTTAAGACATATTTAAAAGTGGCTTTCATGTTCTTGCTCGATAAAAATGAATATACCTATGGGTTTTGGAGATGGATTTGTGCTTCCTGTTCTAATCTAAATCATATTTCTTAACTACAAAACCTTTTACAAAAGAAATTTTGGTCTAATCTTTTCACTTATAAAACAAAACAGATTACCCTTTCCTAGAAGAATCACAATCTCCTAAGGGATGTTATACATTTTTTGTGGAGGCCTTAAGTGCAAACTTTAACTAGAACTCAATATGTCTTAAATATCATTGATGTTTTTCATGTTGTGTATAGACATATTTGATGCAATCTAAAAGTAAACTTTTCCATATTATTAAAGACTTTGTTAACCTCACTACAAACTAATTTTAGACCACCATTAAAACTATTTATAGAGATTGGCATTGAGTTTATTAATCATCAAATGAATGAAATTTTCATCAAGTGCTATAGGAATTTTACATCAACGTAGTAGTCATAATACCTTTAGCAGAAAGGAGCAGTTTAAAGAAAACATAGGCAATATTTGGACATTGCTAGAGCCATGACATTTTACACAATAAGAAGCCTACTTTATGTTAAAAAATAAGTTTAAAACTTCATCAGTTTAAAATTTAAGTACTATAACACAACATATTACATATATAACCTGCTTTAGAAATGTATATAATCATAATGACATGTTAGGACATATTTGGAAGTGGCTTTCATGTTCTTGCTCTATAAAAATGAATGTACCTGTGGGTTTTGGAGATATTATGCTTCCTATTTTAGTCTAGCTCATATTTCTTAACTACAAAACCTTCTACCAAAATTTTTTTTATGTAGTTTGCCACTTGTAAAACAAAATAGATTACCCTTTCTTAGAAGCATCACAGTCTTTCAAAGGATGTTTTATATATTTTTATTTATAAGGGCTTTAAGTGAAAGTTTTAACTAGAAATTAATATTTCTTAACTATCATTGATGATTTTTCATATTGTGTATGGATATATTTGATGCAATCTAAAAGCTAACTTTTTCATACTATTGAACACTTTATTAATCTCGTTGTAAACTAGTTTCAGATCATAATTAAAACTATCTATAGATAATGGCACTAAGTTTATTAATCATCAAATGGTTGAAATTTTTATCAAGTGCTATAGAAATTTTACATCAACGTAGTAGTCCTTATACCCTTCGGTAGAAAGGAGTGGTTAAAAGAAAACATAGGCAATACTAGGATGTTGCTGGAGCCTTAAGATTTTACATAATAAGAAACTTTCTTTATGTTAGAAATAAGTTTAAAACGGAAGTTGAGAAAAGGGGCATCGGACTTTCTATCTTGGGCATCGATTCGAAACTTATAAGTGGTGTATCGTTATATCGTGGGTGCATGCCTACGTACGTAGAGAATTAGTGAAGAAAAAGAAGAAGAAGACAGCAAATACATATAAATATTATATTATTAATGCATGTGTAAAAGGCAAGAGAAGAGACAATAGATTGATTGGCTGAGTTGAATGAAATCCGCCGAAATTCGTATTGCTGTTGGGACAGTTTGTCGTTAAGGAAGATACCTGATTTAACGTGAAAAGGCCGGTAATGTATCGAATCATTTGTATCCACCTGATTGAAACTGAAATTCATCAGATTCCAAGGAAGATCAGAGAAGGAAGCATGGGATAATTGGAGATACGTACCTTATAGTATGGTGTATTTGTATGTGAATGTGAGAGAAAGAGAGTTGATATTAAGGCTTGACAGGAACGATAACAAGAATATCTTTTGTTGGGAAAAAAGGTATGAAAAGGTAAAGGCAAGTTTAGGGTTGGCACAGGGCAGCATAAGCCTCTTTCACCATCTTTCGCTTTTTCTTTCTTTTTGTACTCTTACAAAACCCTCACCTTCACTCTTGTCCTAACCGCTTCTCTCTCCTCTCTTCTTTTCATTGATCTCATTTTTCTTCTACTTTGCTTGCTAGGTCTCTCTCTCTCTCTCGTTCAACCATATAGTACTCGCGGTCTTCTTATCTATTTATGTTTATGTTATTCCATGCATGTTATGTTTATCTTTCTTAAAGTGTGATTATGAATTGCTTATTAGATGTTGATTTATCCTCATATTCAGGCTTTAGGAGATTCATCAGATCATCCAATCCTACTCGAATACAGATTTTTGATCTCCAGCCAGTTTTATTTTAAAGGAAAACTTGGCAGATGGCTCCTGTTTCATTGCCTCCTGGATTTCGCTTTCACCCCACGGATGAGGAACTTGTAGCTTACTATCTTAAAAGAAAGATCAACGGACGACAGATTGAACTTGAAATCATCCCTGAAGTTGATCTTTACAAGTGTGAGCCCTGGGATTTACCAGGTAAATTACATACTATATTCTTTAGTTTTCGTTTCTATCTCAGGATTAAATGATGCAAGGTTCCAACAAGCCAACTTAAGATAGAGTGCAAAACAGACCAAGGAATATTGAGAGTTTCTTGTTTGTGAAACTTTTTGACTGCTTGATTTTGTGAATGAAGAGAATCTTTAGACTATGGGATGTATATTATATCTTTTTCTCCTCTCTTTTTGTTTATGGAGAAATAAAAGAAAAGAAAAGAAAAGAACTTGTAAGAAGTGGATTATATCCTTCAGGCCCTTCTAATGCATTAGAAAATGAATCAGAAAAGCTCCAGAGAAAGTAATAATTGAGCGATTTGGCCTCATCATTTTTAGGGTTCCTTTGTATTTGTTGTGAACAGCAAGATTTTAAGATTTCTTTGTCAAAAAGCTCCACAGAAAGGGAATGAAACGCTTACTAATCTCTGCAAAAGCTTGAATTTTTTAAGTAAGATTGATTATGTAGTGATGTTGCTTCATTGAAAAGATAACGATGATGACTTCACTTTCCAGTTCTTCAACAATCCAAGACCGATAGAATAAAAAGATTGCCATTAATTGAATGTGAGCTGAGCATGCATTGAGTAGAAATGAATATCAATCTCTTGTGGCGTATAATTACAGGAAAGTCATTGCTACCTAGCAAAGACCTTGAGTGGTATTTCTTTAGCCCTCGAGACCGCAAGTATCCCAACGGGTCAAGGACTAATCGAGCAACTAAAGCTGGATACTGGAAGGCCACTGGTAAGGACAGAAAAGTGAACTCTCAAACGCGTGCTGTTGGTATGAAGAAAACCCTTGTTTACTACAGAGGTAGAGCCCCTCATGGTGCCAGAACAGATTGGGTTATGCACGAGTATCGTCTCGACGAACGTGAATGCGAAACTGCTTCTGGCTTGCAGGTGCGTAACCACGAAACCGAACAACACAAAGTTTCCCTGTCCCATGCATTGGATTTTATGAGTTTTTGACAAATTCACAAATGCAGGATGCATATGCACTTTGCCGCATCTTCAAAAAGAGCATTATTACCGGCCCTAAGATCCAAGAGCATAACGCCTATACCACCAATCGGATTGCTGGTTATCATCAACATAGTTCCGATGTTGAACTATATTCCGACTTTGGCTCTTCTCACTCTCCACTGGATTTATGTACACCAAGTAATATTGGAAGTAGGTTATCCAATCCTTTTGATGCTGGCGAAACAGGAGATCATGGGAACTGGACGGAGTTTCTATCTGAAGATGCATTTAAATTATCAACAGCTCCTTCCTTTTCAGGTTATGGAACTACTCCTTACCCTCCGTCAACGGTATGCTACTTACTCTCTATTATAGGTCGTTTTATATCAGAATCTCTTCCTTTCTTACGAGGGTTACATGTTGTTTGTAGGTTGATATAGCAGTAGAATGCGCAAGGCTTCAGAATAGATTCTCCTTGCCTCCATTGGAAGTGGAGGAGTTGCCTCAATTAGGACCAACTAACTTGAAAGTGAAACAATCAACTTCATCTAGAGGAAGCATAAGTCAAACTGACATTTTGCAGGAAGTCATGATCGCATCTGATGCATCTCAGGAACTGATGATAGATCAGTCTAATTTCCAGGATACATGGGCCGGAAATTACGGTACAGCTTTAGAAGATGATTTCACCTTCTTAGCTGGAAATGACTGTCATGTTAATCAAGTTGATGAGATGAACTCCATGGCATTTCCCGGCAAATCATGGATGGATCCGGATTCAAGGTTTCTGGAGATTGGTGCTCTGGATGAAGATTTCAAGCCTGCAGGGAGGATGCTGGAAAACTTGAGATGGATCGGAGTGTCGAATGAAGAAGGTGACAAGGTATGTGCAATTCTATGATTTAGATGAACACTCCTTATTCTATCTCTTCATTACTTAACGAGTCATGACGGAATACTTGCTTGTTTAACAGACTTACATGGAGGAAAACAAGATTGTCCCGTTAGACAATATTTCAACTTTCCGGAGGAACGACGTCCAAGGTACGTGTAACTCAGGTTTAAGGATATATGCGTTGTTTTACTTTCAATGTCTAAATAAATACGTATAATGTATATATGCATACTATTTGTTGATATGCCATCTTGTATATATTAACCGAATTCATATGCAGGTGCTGGCATTGGATTTGATGAAACGAATGACTATTCACTGGAATTCATCAACGATGATCCTGTAGCAAACTCCATAGACGATGTTAATGGAAACGAGAATGATTTAGCTAGTTCACCAAGCTTTGAGTTTGTGGAGGAGACAAAAGTGAATCATGGATTGTTTGTTTCGACTCGCCAAGTAGCAAACACATTCTTTCATCAATTAGTCCCTTCGCAGACTGTTAGGATTCACCTTAGCCCGGAGATGGCGCAAAACTTGCCAATAGAGAACTCACGCTTACAAAGAAATGAGACAAACACCAGTACATTGACAAGAGAAAAGTTGGTCGGAATCAGCAAGCTGATTATGTGTCCTTGGAGAAAACTAGCGAATGTTGTTTTTTGTTTGCTTGTGATTACACATTGCTTGTGTCTGGAGGAAAACACTGAAATTGATATGTTGAGAGATGATCTCGGCGCAACTAATGGTGTTAAAGAGAATGGCACTCTTTGGAATATGAATGCAAAGAAAAAGGCAGGAGGAACAGCAAGTAAGTGGGATGACAAGCATGAAAAGGAGTTGTTCGTAACCATAAGAGGTGGCAGTCGAGTTAGTGTGATTCTGAAGAAGTTGGGCCTTTTCCTAACCATTTCTTTGGCTATCTGCACCATGTGGATGAACCATGTTGTACTTAGACCTTGACTTCTTAGGTCCTAACCCATTTCCTCGCAATCTCGTTTTGCATGTCTTAACATAAGTTATCCAGTTGGAAGGGCAAATTTGCCCCATTTCCAATTTTAGGGGTACAATTATTTTAATATACTTGTATTTGATAACATGTGACTCTACATTTATAAGTTAGCTGATATTATGACACTTTTTATTTTTGATTCCTACTTGGTCCATAAACCATTTGCAGGAGACCATATATTCGAAGTATCTACATAATAAGTAGGTACGTAACAAGAAACACATTAACAACTAAAACATTAAATTGGTTGTGGTAACTAGCTAAGTACGGAAGATATGGAAAAAAAAAATAATGAAGGTGATTGTGAACTTCCTGGATATTAAAATATCAAATATGTAATATTTGTAGGGTGACAATAACACAACTCTCTTGAAGATCAGCCAAATATTAATGATTAAAAAAAACTCTTCAACTTGCACTAGCAAAATAATATAAGAATAAAAAATTAAATGATGAATCAAACACTACGATTTAATTAGAAAACCCTCCAGCGTAGAGGAAAAATCATGAGACAAACTAACAAGCAATTCCATTATACTCAATAAGGATTTACAAAAAAAAAGTTGATCTCTCACCCCATAACAAGAAGTTATCTCACAAAATTTCGGGATTAAAAGTAAAGTTGATATCACAATCAACAATCACTCATACCAATCCCAAAACTAATTAAACAAGGATGAAAATACAATATTATTTGCCTTTGTATGTTTTTCCTCATTTTTGGACGTTATGGTTGCCCACGATATTAAATCTACATATTTTTGTATTTTATATCACGAAATAGATTTTTATGCATCGTACACAGTCATTTACACGGCTTCAACATTACCTCGCTTGCAATTGTACAAGGTTACAGAGAGTTATACAGTCTCCACACACAATCTTGTATCTATATAAGTGACGTATATCTTCAACATTACCTCACTTGTAGTTGTACATAATTATAGAGAGTTACATGGTCTCCACACACAGGCGTGTACACAACCATGTATGTCTTCCCTCTTCAGGTGTTTCTAGAGACTTATACGGTTAATCCACATAGTTGTGTAAGTCAAGACACAGGCGTGTAGTACTCTATAAGGTCATGTATCTCCTCAGAAAAGCTTCATCCATCTTGTCTTAACTTGTTCATCATTCCCACAAATCATAAAGGCATCTACGATCACTAAAAGTCTCAAAAATAGGGTTGGACACTCAATAATCTCCTTTCCAACCCAAAAATGGGAAAGACACATTATTCTTCATCATATACTTAACATACATCCCAATAAGATTACTACAAAGCTCATGTTTGTTTATGGGAACCACTCAAATATGTATGAACCTTCTTCAACATTAATTATTTCTCTTCCCTCACAAACCATAACTAATGATATCTAACGTATATGTGCTTTGTACGAAAATGATACATAGTATTTTTGCTCAAGTTAATAACATTTTGACTATCACAAAATACTAAAGAGTATTCTTGCTTCACATCCAACTCTTAAAGGAACCTTTTCAGCTAGAGGATCTCCTTAGAGGCTTGCATTACAGCTACATGTTTTTCTTCAAAGGTAGATAAATTCACACACTTTTGTAGCTGGATTGCCAAAAGATGGCTCTCCCTACAAACTTGAATGGAAAACTTGAAGTAAATTTTCTTCCATCAAGATCTCCAACCATATTTGCATCTATAAAACCTTATAGATTTGGATCATTATCACCAAAGCACAAATTCCACTTGATGTGTCTCTTAAGTATCTCAAAATTTATTTCACTGCTTCCTAGTGAACCTTCCGTAAATGAAAAGAATCTTCTCACCATCCTAATAGTTGAGCAATATATGGCCTTGCGCACACCATTGCATACATCAAAGATCCTACTACAGATGAGTATGGAACAGAGGATATACCATATTTCTCCTTTTCTGTTGAGGGACATGAACGGTTACAAAACTTGAAATGAGATATCAGTGGTGTACTGACTGGCTTGGCATGCTTCATATTGGAACTTTCTAGCACTCATTCAATATATCTCTCCTCAGACAACCACAATTACCTATTCTTCCTATCTTTAGTCATCTTCATGCCTAAAATCTACTTTGTTAGTCCCAAATCTTTCATATCAAAAGATTTAGACAAATCCTTCATCAACTTTTGGATTCTACCAATGTCTTAATCCATAATTAGCTTGTTATCAACATAAAGAAGAAGAATGGTGAAGTTCTCACCTGAGAACTTCTTAAAATATACACAAGCATCAACAAGTTCGCTTGCAACCATAATCTATCATAAAGGAATTGAACTTTCAATACCATTACCTTGGAGCTTGTTTTAAGCCATATAGGCTCTTCTTCAACTTGTAGATCATATTTTCCTTGCCTTTAACTTAAAAACCTTCTTTTTGCTCCATGTATATCTCATCTTCTAAATCTTCATGCAAGAAGGACATTTAGACATCCAGTTTTTTTAGTTCAATCCGAACAGATAGTTAGACCTAAAATTTTTTGGATTAAGGTCATCTTAACTACTACTGAAAAGATTTCATCAAAGACTATATCCTTCTTTTGACTGAACATTTCACTACTAGCATTGCCTTATGCTTTATCATCTTGTGACCATCTCTCTTTATCTTGAACACACATTTATCTTCAATACCTTTTTTCCTTTTGGAAGATTTACAAGCTTGTATGTATTATTCTTCTTCAAAGTATCCATCTCTTCCTTCATAGCTACAAGTTAAAGATCTTTGTCTTTACAAAATGCAATCTCTTGTATATTCTCAAGCTTCCCCTTAATAGGAAGTAACAGGCATTCAAAACTTGGATATCTTATATAAGGCCTTTTCTTCCTTGACAACCTTCAAAGATGTGCTTCATCAGCTATTAGATCCAATTACTTCCCCTACTCATTATCCTCGATGGATACATTCAACATTTTTTAGATATGGTTCATGTAGCTCATCATTATTTGATCATATCTGATAACCACCAATGTGTTTTTGGTCACACACTTCATCTTCTTCACCGATAGACTGCTTAATCGTCGAAGAAATTGGCAAAGAGCTAACAATACGATATGATGACCTACAGTGTGATGACTCATCTCCTCTTAGAACATCAAAACCTCTCTAGTGTTCCTGAAACAGTACATCCTTATTCCTGACCACCTTTTTCTTATCTAGGACATAAAATCTGAATCTATATTAATCACCACCATAGCCAACAATGATGCAAGGTATTGAATTTGAGTGAAGCTTCTTTCTTTGATCCTTAAGTACGTATCTGAATATCTTGCATCCAAAAAACTCTCAAATGATAATATGTGGGATTGTTGTTAGTCCATATTCTCTTGAGAATCTCAAAATCCAATGGAACTGAGGGAGCTCAAAAATCAGGTAGATTGTAGTTCGAACTATTTATCCCCAAAACGTCTTTGGAAATATAGATATTCTAAGCATGCAACGAACCTTCTCCACAAAGGTTCTATTTATCCTTTCAGTAACCTCATTATATTGTGGAGTCCCTAATTTGATTTTCTTTTGTATAATACCATACGACATACAGTATTCTTTTAACAAGTTGGAAGTATACTCCCTTCAATTGTCTATTCGCAGGCACTTTGGCTTACCTTTCTACCATAACATGAAACTTCTAGAAAGTTTCAAATACTTAACTGTTAGAGTTCAACATGTACACTCAATTCTTCCTCAAAGCATCATCAACAAATGTAACAAAATATTTGTTTCCTTCTAGTGACTCCTTTTTAATAGAGCCATAGACATTTGAATGCAACAACTTTAATATCTCCAACTTCCTTGTAGATCTTCTCGTGAAAGAGACTCTATGATACTTTCCAGCCAAACAATGATTGCAAGGATTACGTGGTAGTGAGATCCTAACTGGCATAAGGGATTTACTAACCAATAAATTAACCTCTTCTCACTTATGTATCCCAATCGTTGATGCCACAGATTTGGTGAATTTTCCTCTTTGGCTGTGTATTCTTTTTCACCACCATATAGCTTTAAATGTATCTTGTACAGTGAGCAACTTAACTCTCCTTGGGGCAACCGTCATTGTGCATTTGGACAAATTCCACTTCTTATCCCCTAAAGTGTGCTGAAATCATTCTTGATTGATAATAGATTTAGCATTAGGTCGGGAATGTGTCATACTTCTCTCAAGGTTAGTAAGCATCTAACATTTGTCTGAACTTTGATATCACCCACACTAACTATCTTGGTAGAACTCTGATTTCCCATCTTTACACTCCTAAAATCTCCACTCTTGTAATTGAAGAAGTACTCTACCTTTAGAACACAATGATAATATGCTCCCATGTCAATCATCCATTCGGAACAAAAATTACTGACATAGAAGCATTCACTAGTTGCACAAACTAGGGACACCTCATCATCTATGCTTAAAGATGTTGTTGTTGTATTTTTATCATCACCATCATTTTGATGATCTTACTTTTTTTATCCCTCTTCTATTTATAGAAAAACTCTTAATATGTCATGGTTTATCACAATAGTGGCATGTCTTTACGTTCTTGTCACCTCTAGACTCTGAACAGTTCTTAGACTTGCAAAGTCCTTTAGGACCCCTACTATTGTCCCTTCCCCTACTTTATGTCATGAAGGCGTGCACGTTATCAACTCTAATCTCCTTTCTTTTGATTTTTTCATTAAACATACTCTCTTTGATTACATATAACGAGAGTACACCTTCAAAAGATGAGTTGCTGATCGTTAACATTAGCATCTCCCAACTATCCGGTAACAAACTCAACAAGAATAAGGCTTGAACCTCATCATCAAGAATGATCTTCATTATAGTAAGCTTTTTGATTATATCCTAGAAATTACTTAAATGTTTCGACACTGATTTTTCTGCTTTCAACTTCAAGCTCACAAACCTCTTAATCATAGAGGTTTTGTGATGAGCAGTCTTCCTTTCATATAGGCCTTCTATGTTGGACCTCGATCCTTAAGTGGCAATTTCGAGATATGGAATGAAATTCAATAAGTGTTTTTGTATAAGAATTATGTTATAGATGAAATTGTGCGTTAAGAAAATTAATTAGAAAAGAATCGATTAGTTTTGATGACTTTGAAAGTGTGAGAATTTAAAGAATTAAGAGAGTTTGACTTTAGGAATGAATAGTGATAGACAGTTTGACTTGAGACTTGACTTTTTGATTTAGGCTCAATTTGAGAAAATGATCTACATGGCATTGTAGATTATGTTGAAAGTTTTCTGTAGCCATAAAGAATGCAATTTTTTGATATCGGGAGTGAAATATATGATTTTTGGAAGTTATGCAATTATGTAGGGGGCATTAAATGGGACAAGATCTTTGACCAAACATTTGATCATTTTAGAGATTGATATGGCTTTTGAGTTCTTCGTGGAAGTTGTAGAGCTTTCTTTAAGCTTTTGATTGATACCAAATTTGTTCAATTTGAAGTTCGGGATCGAGAGTTCTGAATTTTTGGAAAAAAAAGAAAAATGAATGAATGAAGTGTGAGCCATTTCGCGATCGTGAAATGGGCCTTTCCTTCCGAGGCTTGCACTCGCGAGCCGTTGCGAGTGCGAGACGGCTTTGCCGTTTCTCCTCGGCTCGCGACCGCGAGCCGACAGCTACAGTGCGGCTTGAAATTTTGTTTATTTAAAAATTTTCCCTCTTTTACCTATATCTCCTCCGTTCGACATCCGATTGGTCCGATTTTTGAAGCGTTGGATCCCTAAGAAAATTAATTTCATTTTCGTGGAGAATTATAAATTTTTCGAGATTAAATTGAGGATGATTAAGTTAATCAAAGTAAATTGGAAAAATTTCTAAACATGGTTCAGTATTTTGAGAAATTCGGGAGCTGGGAAGCTCCGATTGAGTTAATTCTTGAGGAAAAATAAAATTGAGACATGGGGCTACAAATCATCTGAAGTGATTGAATTTCAATTTAGCCCCTAAGATATTCAATTTATGAATTGAAGTTAGGTTTTGAATTCAGTCTCGGTTTTGTGATGGTCTGATAGTATTTTGGCCATAACTCCTTTGTTTCTGATCCGAATTGAGCATTTTTGGTGGCGTTGGAAACGTAAGACATAGAGGAACATTTCTCTAGAAGGAAATGTTACCAAATTATTTCGTTTTCCCACTCAAAATTAGGAAGCAAGATGTCAGATTTTAAAATGAATGTGCAGGGGCAGTTTTGGAAGTCCACTTAAAAGGCTAAGGCTTTAGGCTTTAC
>JANIHZ010000007.1:818675-829235 GCA_027478365.1 Erythroxylum rufum | reverse complement strand
AACACTCAATGGCGCACTCAAAATAATTTTTCAAACCCAATAACCACGTTAATCACAATAAAATTGCATTATGCACGAAAACCGGGAATGTCATATATGCATGAACAGTTATCTCATGAGCACAAATGTTCCTGTGAAGCAATCCTATTATACATGAGCAGTCCTATGCCAACCCAATTTATCCCATCCTATGCTAATTTACCATTCTACCCTTCCAATTGAGGGTGGGATGTTACATTTTGCATATGAGGCTCCTTAAAAGTAAAAAGAAACTAATTGAGGTGTTAGACAATATAAGAGATGTATAGCCTAGTCATTGTCAAATAAAGTATTATATCAATAAGCCTTCTATAACCTTCAGGATACTAATAAAGTTTTGACCCTTATCCAAAGAAAGCTTAACGTTATTTGGAAAAGGGAATGATGTAGGTTTGGTAGTAGTAAGGTCAGATATTGTTCTTATATTTGTTAAAAAAAAAAGATAAATTGCATTAGTTAAAAACACTACAGTCGGCCCAAGTTCTAATTCAACTGATATGCTCCTAAGAGACAGTTCATCGAACAATTCATAGGCAACTTGAATTATCTCTCACTAATAACAAAACAACTACATTTTTTCATTATTTACTAACAACAATACATTCAAACCACAAACAAAGCAACAATTCAATGTAAAAACGCATAAACTAACAATCCAAACAAAACACACCCACCCACCCACGATCATATATATAAGCATTTAACACCTTCGTTTTTTGGAGACCAAAAAAACCCAATAGTTTGGTTACCTAAAAATGATGCACGATGGACCAAAAATGAAGCTAAAATTGACAGTGGAAGTGTAAGAAGAAGAGGATCGATGATGTTAATGGTAGGAAGAAGAGAGAAAATAACAAAGGGGAGGGAGAAGGGGGGCTTCGGGTTTGTTAAGCTTGTGAATAATATTTTATGAATAATTCGACAGTTACCAACATAACTATAGTTTCGTTGGTATTTTACCGACGAAATTGTGATTCCGTCGGTATTCAAGATGCTTATTTTTTCTGCGAGCCGTTGCCATCTACTTTTACGACAGACCTTATTGTTATATTCTGTCGGGAAACTCGCAGGGATATTTTCACTTCACGTTTACCAACGAATGTTTTGGCTGTCATAAAAAATAATTTTTCCCATCAAATTTACCGATGGATAATCCATTTCCGTCGCTAATTTACTGCGGAATGATTTCTGTCGGTAATGTTCCGTTAGTAATTTGTTATTTTCTTGTAGTGTCCACCAACTCCATATTAGTTATATTACATACAAGTTTCCCTATCTATGATCATGTTACTTTCTCGATCCTTGATGGCATATCTAGCAAGGAAAAGATTTTTCTGTTGTTCTCTAGCTTCATCTTCTACCATGTGCATATTTCAATAGACTCCTAGTGACTAACAACCTTCCCTCTTCGATTTTCACAATATGCGCATCATCTCTTTCCACCTCCTCTTCACTCATAAACATATACTCTCTATCCTCCTTTATTAATATTACTATCTTGTTGTGACATTGTGAAGCTATATTTTCTCCCTTTAAATAGTTGAAGCACTACAAATCTCAATTTATAGTTATTGAAGAGGATTCAATTTTGGCTTTCATTCAACTTAACATGTACGCTTTTAGTTCAATTAATTCATATTTTGGCTTTGAAGCTTAGTTTTCCTCTTTACTCCATAATTTTCTCCATGATAAAGAATTGATACTATAAAAACCAAAACAATTATCATATCTTCTTTTAAATTAACTCTCCACCTTTATGGTCATATGCATTGCATCCTCCAACTCTACATTATGGTGTAGTTCCATAATATTGGCAATTTTAGTGTTTATTCCATAAATAAATCAAGTCATCATTGCTTCTTTGTCTTCCTCCATATTCTCTCTAACTATGGCAGCCTCTATCTCTTTGTAGTACTCCTCCACTCTTTTAGAAGCTTAAGTTAATCTTTATAGCCTTTGATTGTGATCTTAGCAGTAAGAACTTGGCGCAAAATATTTTTTGAACACCATCTTTATCCCCTACCATATTTTAATAAGTAGCTCTCGATTCGTCCTCTTAGTACAATTTGTTAATTCCACAAATCCACTGCATCGTCATTAAACTCTACTGTAACTAGTTTTACTTTTTTCTCTTATAAAAATCTTAATAATGAAACACTAGCTTCGTATGCTTTGGCTACTCCATGTAGACATTTAGATCTAACTTCCCTAACTCTTTCCTCCTTACTTACTTCCTTATCTTCGGATATATTTCTGCTTCGAGTTTGAGCCATATTATACGGCCTACATGAAAATGTTAGCATAAAATCACTTTTTTATGTGTTTCTCTCAAAGTTTAACTTAACTCATATCCTAAACTCTTGACTAAAGATTCTTTACAAACTTAAAAATCTAAATCCAAATTGCTATCATAAATCTTTCACATTTTTCAAATACTTCCAAAGAAGCAAACTTTATACAAGTAACAAACAAATGAAACTAAGAAGCCAATGAATAAAAAAACTTAAAAATAGGAAATTAAGTTTAAAGGAACCCAAACAAACTAAAAGTTAAGAAGAAGTATATGAAAAGTTTAAATAGACTAATAAGAAGAATAATATGACTAATAAATAAGAATCTTTTTATTAACTTGTAAAATCACAAAAATAAGGGATAAGAACCCAAAAATAAACTATTATTGTTTAGACTAATCTTGTGCACAAATGATTCAAATAAGAAAATTGAATATATGAAACAAATACATTAGAATATTGAAAATACAAGTAATGATATCAAGAACAAGCCTAAATATAAAATTGAGCTTTGATACCAAATTTGATATGATCCTACTAATAGAACTAGTGATACTCGATATCAATATGATAAGACCAAACATTACTATTCCAACAAAAAAATATAATCCAAGAAATCAAACAAAAAATACGCAAAAGAGGGATATGAATTGTCACACTCCAAAAAAGAAAGGATTGAGAGTGAAAAGATTTTATGATTGATCATCATTAGCAAGCTAGATAAGATTAACTAGTAATAAAGACTTTTCTAAGAATAAGGATGAAGAAAACTCTCTAAAGATTTTTGATTCAACAATAATAATAATCAAAACCTCAATTACATTTATCACCTAGCCTTATATAGGCATAAAACCCTAAAAATGTAAAAACTATAAAAGTCTTAAAACTAAGTTTAGGAAGAAAATACGAGTCCAACTTCTGTCTTGGGTAATACCAGTGTTAGTTTTAGTCTAGAATATTGGTATGTAAAAGAAAGATGAGATTGGTGCCAATTACATGTTGACCTCCAGTAAACCTAATAAATTAGACTAGCACCAATTTACTTATGAGTTTGGGCTAATTTTGTTATTTAACCTGTTTTTTATTCAAGTTTTACTCCCTTCTTTTAGCACTTGACTTGAATCTTTTGCAAATAATATAAACCCCTCTTCCTGCTAAGTTCCTAATAAACGTAAGCATTTTTTATATAAATTTCGAAATAAGACTTCTATTATGATCAAGTCCCATTTTTCAGGCCTAATATTTGTAGAGTACTAACTTGAATAAATAAGATCCAGCTTGAATTTGAGTATTAGAAGAGTGGTCCATCACAAATATATGTTCACCAAAGTTTATTTAATCTCATAATTTGGTCAAGGTCCACCTTGAATTTGAGTATTAGAAGTGTGGTCCGTCACAAATATATGTTCACCAAAGTTTATTTAATCTCATTATTTGGTCATCCTAAAATTCAACTTTTATAATAAAGTGTTTATATAAAGGGCACATTGTAAGAGAGGTAAGGTTCATCACAAACCATACACATCAAAAGCTTTTCTTGCATATTATCAACACGTCATACTTTTACTAAGTTAGCATTAGATTATTCTAACAGGAAAGTACTCGGAAACTTTTTGGAGACATGATGGTTTAGAACATTGTAGCGAGCCCATTTGGTCTAAATTGTTCTTGAAAAATGAATGGCATGATCCAAAATCAAGTATAATAAGAAAAAAAAATTGAAATAAAATGTAACTTAAAATCATGCTAAATAGAGTTTGGCAGATTTTTCCCATTTAAAATATCATACTCTGAATTTGAAATAATATGTATGACCTAGGTGTATAATGCAAAAGGAAACTTTATTACCATAAACAAAAAGTAAATTGAAAGCGACTAATTCAATTTTCTCACACGTGATCTTAATTTTTCAAATTAACTTTTTTCTGTTGAATTCATAAAGCTTTAGATGCTTCCAGTTTATACAGACTTATACTTTCTAAACTTCCTTGTTTACATAGCTTTAAACACATATTTTACTGTACATATAAGAGTGTGTGTGTGTGTGTCATCAAAACGCGGTAGTGCGTCTGTGCTCATTTACATTAACTTTCCACAAGTACATGACCAACGGGCTATGTATCGAACAATACAAAGCAGCAGGTATGTGGAAAATTCAAGCCACTAGTATCTAATTAGGAAGTGCAATGGTGTGGAATAAAGAGAAGGAAATCAAACTTTATGCTTTCTGTTGTCTTTTGACTCTGTAACACTTTGAAGACAAACGTGTTACAACTGAAACTCAAAACCAATAAGGATCCTGGTCTGATCAGTTGTTTTCTTTCTTTTGCATTCATTGCCTGTCCAATTCAATTCCAGGAAAAGCAAGATCCGCATGAAAGACCCGGAAAGTATAGTGATGTGGTGGGGCAATATGAAATATGGTCGTAGCTTTGATTTCCACGAACCCCGCGATTGGCTAGTCCAAGTAAACAGAAGATCACCTTACATTGCCATGAAAGGAGTGATATTTTGATATACAATATGTGGTGAGGTTTTAGTTAGAGGTGGTTGTCACATGTCATGGCCACATGGAATTGTTTGGAAACCACGCGAATAGATCTTAGCAAATGGCAAGTCTTTACTTTACTTCAAGAAAAGGGTTCTCGTGATTGACTATGACTGCTGGCTTTTCTTCCATTGTTGTTCACTGTCTAATGTGCAAAGTAACATTTTTATTTTTCTTTGGACATGGCTGCTCTTAGTGCTTGGTGTCAGTAAACCAACCAACTCCTTTATTATTTTTTTTTACTCACACCAAAGAAATGATATTTCACTTTGCAGAAACTTAATATCACTATAACTTTTATTTATCCTAATCTTAAGGTATAAGAAGGCATCCTATTTTTCTGTGGCTGATAAGAAGGAACGAAGGAATGATGTAAATGTGAACGATGGTAGAGATATGAATGGCAAATTTCAGCTTTTCAGGCTCAACAAACAACTGAAAAGAAAGGTCCCGACGTGTCTGCCAAAGCCTTGTCAATCACTATTTGATGTTTCCCAATAAACTCCAAAGCAGTGTTAGTTGCAGCTTACGGTTTGGTTGTTTGGTCTTTTTCTTAGCTCGATTAATTAATGCGTTCCTACGTACTAATCCTCCGTAACAAAATTGTTTAAAGGTCAAATGAAATTACATTAGCTACACTACCTAAACACGTCTCCAAAGCCAATGCAGATCATATAACCAGTTCTTTACATACCTTGACTGCAGCAACTTCGCTTTCACATTCGTGCCCAGGATGTAAAACGTTTATTCTAACTACTTCGTTTGCATCAGGTTGGATGTTATTGTTTTGTAAAAGACTGCCAAATTGGTTTGTCTCTAGTGTCGCGTATCATGCGTAGAGAAAGCAACGCCAGTAGCATCCTTAATTTTGAAAGAAGCTGATTTGTCTGTTATACAGTTGGATTAGATGTGGAACTCTGCAAGAGCAGTGGATTTTTTTGGAGAAAAGGTCAACCTAAGTCCGTGGGTTGGTTGGTCACTACTGTAATTTTTAGAATTTGTGTGAATAGTGTATTTCTTATTCCTTTTCACTTACATGTATACTGTCGAGTGATAATTTATATACAATTGTTCTAATCAATTCTACAGTTGGAAAATCTATACAGTTACAACAGAAAGAAAAAACAAAGATATGATGTTTCTTCTAGAATGTGTATTATTCCTCAGCTGATGAGCCTGTGTCTTTGTGGGCTGATGGACTGTGAGATGTGTCTGTAGAATGGTTCCTTACATGCCCCCTCAAATGCAAGCTTCGTGGGCCGTGAAGGTTGAGTTTGCCACACAAACTGAAGTGGCGTTCGATTGTCATAGGTTAGTGAAGAGATCGGCGAGTTAGTCCTCCGAACTAACATAATGGACCTCTAGGGTTCCAGCAGCGACTCGATCTCAAAGGAAATGCACATCAATTTCAATGTGCTTCGTTCGAGTGTAAAACACAACATTTTGAGACAAGGCGCGGCTCCATTGTTGTCGTACCAGATGATGGGGCGATGAGAGGGTGAAAACCCTAATTCAGAGAGAAAAGATAAAAGCCAAATATTCTCAGTCGAGAGAGTGGAGAGAGCTCGATATTCGACTTCGGCATTGGAGCGACCTACAACAGGTTGCTTTTTGGAGCTCCAGTGGATGAGATTGCCACCCAGAAAGACACAACCGTCGGAGGTGGATTTGCAATCGTCAATAGAGCCAGCCCAGTCAGAGTCAGAGAAGGCATGGATCTGCAAAGGGAATGAAGAAGAATGAAAAAGCAGTTTTGTTTCAGCAGTACCACGTAAGTATCGAAGAACCCTTTTTAAAGCAACCCAGTGCGATTGAAGTGGATTAGTCAAAAATTGACTTAAATTATTGACAATGAAACAGATATCAGGCCGACTGTTGCATAGGTATTGAAGAGCACCAACAAGGCTGCGATAATCTGAAGGATTCGCAATTGGATCACCATCAAAGGTAGAGAGCTTCTGACCAGAAGATACAGGAGTGGAACACGGCTTACAGGTAAACATATTAGCCCTTTGTAGAAGATCATAGATGTATTTTTTTTTAGACAGATACAGACCTGTAGAATTTCTATGAACTTCGAAACCAAGAAAGTAGTGCAAAGAACCAAGAGTCTTTAGAGCAAATTGTTTGTGTAAACGATGAATGAGATGTTGGATGGCCTCTCTATTGTTGCCAATAATCAGTATGTCATCAACATAGATCAGAATGTATAGCTTTCTATGGTTTTGATGAAGATAGAATAGGGATGTATCACATTTAGAGGGTATAAATCCCCAACTTTGAAGAGTCTATTTGAGGTCAAAAACTAGGCTCGAGGAGCCTGTTTTAGCCCATATAGGGCTTTAGAAAGATGAAACACATGAGTAGGATAGGAGAAATTTACATACCCTTGTGGCTGATGAATGTAGACTTCATCTTGTAGGACTCCATTAAGAAATGCATTATTGATGTCAATCTGTTGAATATCCCATGAAAATGAGACAGCTAGAGATAGGATGACTTTAAAAGTGGAGGATTTTACTACTGGACTAAAAGTCTCAGTAAAATCCACACCTGGGTTTTGATTAAACCTTTTTGCCACTAAACGAGCCTTTGCTTTGTCAAAGGAGCCATCTGAGTGATATTTGACACGAAACACCCATTTTGTTCCCAAAACATTCATGCTAGGATGATGAGGGACAAGAGTCCAGGTTTGATTTTTATGGAGAGCATGCATTTCAGCATCCATAGCAGCCTTCCAAATAGGATCCTGTAGATCAAAGGAAACATATTGGGGTTCTTTGATAGGTGAGGGAGATAAAGGAGTGTGGTAAAGTTTAAGTTTGAAAATGCCACTCTTGGAACGAGTTTGCATTGGATGAGTATTTGTGAGAGGGATAGAAAGACCAGTAGGTATAATGGTTGTTTGGAGAGGAGGAGGTGAAGAGGAAATAAGGGTAGTAGGCTGTATAGAAGAGGAAGGAGCTTTGAGAAGTGAAATCGGTATAGTAGAATGAGCTTTGTGGGATGGTAAAGGTAAGGTTGATTGTTTTTGAAAAATGAGAGGGTAGGCATATATAGATTCATTAAAAACAACATGACGAGAAATATAGATTTGTCTATGAGCATTGAGGCATTTATACCTATGATGAAAAAGCCTGTAGCCAAGAAAAACAAACTTAGTAGTGTGATAGTTGAATTTATGAGAAGAATAGGGTCGTAGATAAGCATAGCAACTACAACCAAAAGGTTTCAAATGAGCATAGGCTGGCTGTTTGTTATAAAGAAGCTCATAAGGTGATTTGTAATTAGTAATGGGACTGGGTAATTGATTGATGAGATAAGTGGCTGTGAGAAAGGCTTCTAATCAAAAGGAGAGATGCATTGAGGTATGGGAGAGTAGGGTGAGACCCATTTCTGTGATGTGACGATGTTTCCTTTCATAAACACCATTTTGCTGATGTATATAGGGATAGGATAGGATAGGAGTGATGCCTTGGGCTGCAAGGTAAGGTAGAAATGACTAGTATTCCCCTCCATTATCAGTATGAAATGCTTTTATCTTGTGAATAAATTGTAATTCCACATGTGATTTGAATTTTAGAAAGGTGGAGAAGGCTTCGGATTTGAGTTTTAGAGGGTAAAACCAAGTAAATCTAGTGTATGCATCAATAAAAATAATGTAATATCTATGTCCTTCTGTTGATAGAGTTGGGGAAGGACCCTATATGTCTGAATACGCAATTTCAAAAGGTTGAGTATCATTAATTGAGTGATTTTGAAAGGGAAGTTGATGTAACTTTCCAACTTTACAAGCATCACAAAATTTAAGAGTGTGCATATCAACATGAAGATTCATAGATTTGTCAATCTTTGATAGAATAGATGGAGAAGGATGACCCATTGTGGCACGTAGCACATTGGCATCTACTGTGATAACATAGGCAGTAGGGAAAGTAGAACCAAAGGAGGAAGGTGCAACAAATTTTGCATGAGAGGATTTAGGTGTTGTCTTGAGGTGATACAGCCCATCCTGCAGATTTCCCTATAGAAGAGTGGTCCCTAAAAGCTTGTCCTTAAAGAAACAACCATTATCAGAAAATTCAACAACAATATCATTATCTCTAGTAAGCTTAGAAATGCTTAAAAGATTATGGGTTATGGAAGGTACATGTAAAATGTTTGTAAGATGTAATGGTGTAGACGAAGTATTGAAGTTAAATGAAGATGAATCAGTGTGTTTGATAGGTAAAAGATTACCATTGCCTACGGTTAAATGATCATTCCCAGTGTATGGAGAGTTGATGCTTAGGTTCTGAATGTCAGGAGTGACATGATTGGTTGCACCACTATTAACAAACCAAGTGGACTCAGGTGATGGTTTAGATGATGGAACTGGCTGTTGGGGAACCATATAGTGTTGAGGGGAACTAGAGTGCACATAATTTGCTTGAGGTGAGGTATTATATCCAGTGTAGGTCTGCACAGTTTGAGAAGAGGATCGCCAGGTCTACTGAAGCTGTGGAGGTCCTTGCCAGTTCTGATTAAAGCGTTTGTGGCACTGTAGAGCTTAATGGTCTGGTTTTTGACAAAGTTGACAAAATATTCGTGAACTAGATCTACCTCCTCTTCCTCTTATTCCTTGGCCACGTCCCCAATGTCTGCCACCAGAAAAGGCAGGTGAATGAGTGTGACTGGCAAGGTTTGGAGATGGTGTTGAGATCTGAGACACAACATGCTATTGTTCCAAACGAGTTTCATGCATGAGGAGGGAGCTTTGAACATCCTGAAAGGAAGAAAATGCCATAGTATTTGATAAAAAACAGACAATAGGATCATAATCTTATCATAAGCCAGCAAGAGCACTGAGGATTATCTCAGATTCAGAGACTGGATGACCAGCCAAAAGAAGTGAGTCACTAATAACTTTTATTTTTTGCATATATGCACTGATAGTGTTAGATCCCTTTTTAATAGATGATAGCTACCGTTTTAATTGCAGGACTTTAACCATGTTTGTTTGAGCAAATAGCTTCTCAAGGGTTACCCAAACTTCAACAGAAGATTGAGATTGAGTGACAAGGTTAATGATATCATCATCAACAGTTGATAATAGCCAGCAGAGAAGAAGTTGGTCAGATCTATGCTATAAGCGATACTCAGGATTAGGCTGAGATAAACTGTCATTGGAAGGAATAAAAGTAGCAGGGATTACAGAGGAGGAAGAGATAAATTTTTCTAGCTCCAGGGCACGAATTGCAGCAAGAACCTGGGCTCTCCAAGTGATGTAATTTGATCAGGTAAGTTTGGTAATGATAAAGTTTAGAGATTTTGCAAGAGAGGAAAAGTTGAGAAGCTGATCAGATGAAGAATCAGCAGTAACAGTAGAAGAAGGAGAAGCAACCATAGACGTTGGTTGCTCTGACACCATGTAAATTTTAGAATTTGTGTGAGTAGTGTATTTCTTATTCCTTTTCACTTACATGTACACTATCGAGTGAGAGTTTATGTACAATTGTTCTAATCAATTCTACAGCTGGAAAATCTATACGGTTATAATAGAAAGAGAAAACAAAGATATGATGCTTCTTCTAGAATGTGTATTATTCCTCAACTGATGGGCTGTGTCTTTGTGGGCTGATGGATTGTGAGATGTGTCTGTAGAATGGTTCCTTACAACTACCACCTCTGTTCTTGGACTAG